>JAHBCN010010730.1:0-30950 GCA_019359885.1 Listronotus oregonensis | reverse complement strand
CCTAATATAGGCACTGCTTAAGGTGGCAGAAATACAAAAACTATTAGGCTAAGACGAACATAAAATTTTATTATAATGCAGAAAAAAATATCATTATGACAACGAATTTGGCCTATTTTTCACGTAAATAATTCCTAATTACTATTATCATTGCTATACATATGGCAACAGTGTTTGTTTATATAGCAGCATGTAAACGTCTTGTCTCTGGATGGATGCCCGCTCGACTAAGCGAGCGTCCAAACCTATTACCAAAAATTTACTGTTTTGTGCGTCTAAAGTAAAAACTATAATTATCTTTGGCAATTATTAAAATTAAATAATTTAGAAACCACTCAACACAACTTTCCCAATTTTTTTACAGGTACTTAGAGTACTTATATGAATTTACGCTGAGATTAACAGAAACATAATTATATCCGTAGCCACAGCAGCTTCGAAAAAGCTTGAATTCCTCAATAAAATCCAAAGTTTCTCTTCATCTAGTCCACATTGTCCCATTTTCAAATTAAAAGAAACTTATTACTTTAAAACAATATTTTCCTTACAAAAATTCTAGTACGACTTTGTGGTACCAAAAGGGTATGCGAGGAAGGAGGATGTGGGTCTTGCACCGTCATGGTGTCCAAATATGATAGGAAAAATCTAAAAGAAATGTATCCTTTTTATCTAAATAATTTATTTTTCGTGTTCAAAATAGGCTTTATCTATTCTTCAGTAGTGATTAGTGATGAGCAAAGCAAGACCAAGACCAAGACCGGGCTAGTCTTGGTCTTGGTCTTGCAAGCCTGGTCTTGGTCTTGGTCTTGCAAGCCAAAGATAGGTCTTGTTCTTGGTCTTGGTCTTGCACCACCCGGTCTTGGTCTTGGTCTTGGTCTTGCTGCAAGAGTCTTGCTGGTCTTGCTTTTTTTTTGGTAGTAATAATTTAAAGTAAGTAATCTTAAATAAAATATATTTTTTAATACTTAAAAATAAATTAAGATGGCGACTATATTTTTTGCATTAAAATATTAAAGTATACCTATTTAATATGATTAAAAAGCATATTTTAAATGTAGGGGTTTATTTATTTATAACGCTTCTTTTTTAGTTAAATTAAGACACAACCTGCTTTTATACATTTGGTGGCACATAGAAATATTTTAGTGATAAGAATTTTTATTTTTTTTTTAAAGAAGCATATAAAATTAAAAGAAATCTGTGTACTGTGTGAACGGAAAAAAAACTTTTAATTTTAATCAGATGTCAAATTTCCGTAAAAATGATTTTAATATGTAAACATTGGTTTCTGCTTCAAAAAAAAGTTATTCAGGAATCTTTTAAGTTTATATAAACTTTATATCTTTAAATGAGTCAAACAAGTTGGCACAAATACTTTTTAAACATTCTGCATACACAAGGTGGCTTAATAGTGTGACAAAGCTCGATATCTCCGAAACCGTTCATGATAGTGAAAAACTGAACATAGAAAAATTATAGAAAAAAAAGGGCGTTCGAAAAATCTCCTGTCACTCAAAAAACTCCCTAATTTTTGACTTTTAACCTAAAATAAAAAAAATATGGTAATAAATCCATTTAAAAAATCACCACCCTGTATATTATACTGGAAATTGTTTAACTCTCATATAGGAGCAATATTAACGTAGATGGTTTTTAAATATTATTTTTCGTCTAAGCCGGAAGTGATATTTAAAATTCATTTGTATAAAAAATATTCCTATATGACTTGAAAATATAAATTTTTATTAATCCATCTCTTTTACATTTATATGTTGGTTTTAAGAAGCAATATAATGGTGCCACTTCTTAGTGTGGAACAAAAATAATGTTTTTCTGTATTGTGAAATTTTTTGATTCACCCTGTAAGTGGCATCACCAGATAGCTAATTAAAAAAACATTAGGAATATAAAAGTAATTTTCAGCTTCTATAACTTTTGTACCCCCATTTTTTCTCTGTTGTGAATGGTTTCGGAGATATATACTCGTAGAGCTTTGTCGGACTATTGAGTCACAATCTTATTATTTTTGAAACATCTTATTGAATTTACTCGTTATCGTTGTTAGAAAACTGTATAAAAGAACAAAGTGAATAATTTAATTATTATTTAATTAAAGAACTTGTTCTATTAAATAATCGCCTTTTTGATTTGTGCATATTTTGTTATGTCGGTATAAAATCCTCTGTTATGAATATAAAAATTAAATTTTATAATATTCAAAAAAGTCCAAAGTGCAAAGTTTTCAGGTCGGTCTTGGTCTTGCGTAGTCTTGCACCCTCGGTCTTGGTCTTGGTCTTGGTCTTGCTCCCCGCTGCTGGTCTTGAAGCGGGTCTTGCGGGTCTTGGCTGAGCCAGCCAAGACCAAGACAAGACCGGTCTCGCTCATCACTAGTAGTGATAGTTAAGTACTGGATTAAGTATAGGTTTGTTCCAACCCAGCAAAAAAAAGGTTATTGTACGGTTACGCGTAAGCCCAGTCAAATAAACCACCGTGAGTTATTTGACCAGTGTTGCCAGATCGAGGAATTTTCCCTAAATTTAGTGGCTTTTAGACGACTTGGTGGAAAATCTAGAGGAAACATTTTTTAGGGGATTTGTTTAGAGGACTTACATATTTGGTTTGGTGCGAGATTTCTACTGCAGGAATATCCAGGCCTTACGTGAGATGGGTAAGAGGCGAAGCACTAAATAGTCAGCTATATTTAAAACCGTCTGACCAAATTCTGGTTTACCCAATCTCTAATCCTCAACCACCAGGCTCGTCCTATCAAAGATTTTTAAGCACTTTTGGCTAGAAAGGTTTATGATGGAGGATGGCAGCTAAAAATAAGGAGCAATTAAGGCGTAGGATCTACAGCAAAATTATGGAGATAGATGTCGAAGCCGTCAAAAACCTAATGAGAGATGTCCGCAGGAAATTGTGCCCCGTTGAGAAGGAGCACGGGCCTCTTCACAAAATTTGATTATAGAATATAATAAAAATTTAAATTAAATTATTTTTGTGTATAAAATGTAAGAAAGTAATTTGTACCAAAATTATGGCGACATACGTTATACTTGAATAAAAATCTGTAACAGCTAAGCATTTGATAGCTAATATTACCCAAAATTATATCCTTAATACTTATAGTCACTTTCCTATAAATTCCTGTATAGCTCCGGTGTGTTCCATGCATGGCTTAGCAGTGACAACTGTGGAGGGAATAGGTTCCACCAGATCAGGGTTACATCCTGTACAAGAGAGAATTGCAAAGGCTCATGGAACTCAGTGTGGATTTTGTACACCAGGTACACCCTACACCTACACTCTAAACAAAAATTAGACTTCAACCACTATTTTCAAAGTGTGCAATCTCCGGTTTTTAACAAAAATGAGATAGATTCCTTATAATTTTTTTGCATTATTTCACATTAAAGTAGTTAATCTTCAATGGATTTTAGGTGGAGAAAATTGAGATTCGTTCCATATTGTATAATCTCCAGTAATAATTAAGTTCCAAATCGTACAATCTTCTAATTTGTCAATTAAAGCAAAGCATAATACTGTTTTAATAGCTTATAACTCGAATTTCTTTTAAACTTTTAAGATGATATGTATCTTCACTAAGAGCGTTTAATTGTCTTTATTTAATTGTGGTAATACTTCGGCGAGAAAGTAGCTAGTTGAGATGGGAATATTCATTAAAAAAAGGTAAAAGCATCATTAATACGAGTCCAGCCATAATTAATAAGAAAAGGCAGCAAATAAAAACATAATATTTTTAATAACCGTTTTATTACACACTATGAAGAAGAGTAGAAAAGTAATTTCAGATAAAACTTTATATTTTTTTGGAAAAGGAAAGCCAAGAAGAAAATACTTAAAACACCTTATGCAAAGCAGGGGAAGAAAAACGCGACTTAATAATTTATTTGTATTTATAACTTCATTGTGAAAAAACGTTCAAAAGTAGTTTATGTTAATAGTTTAAAGTTTGAAGTTTAATTTAAAATTTAATACTTAGTTGTTCCTAAAAGTAAAATGTATTTCAAAATTGAAAATAATTTTTATCTTTAAAATAAACAATCTCCAGCAGTAATTTTCATAACGTACAAACTCCACCTATTTTTGGTAAATATTTTTGAAGAAGAATGTTTTTTTTTCTTAAATTGTAAAAATATTTTTAGGCCCTGCCAAAATCCAGATCAGAATAATTAAATTTTAAAAATAATGTATTAATTTTAAGTTATAATTTGTTTACTGTGCATTTATTAGCTTCACTTGTATGTATCTATGTATCTATGAAACAGAATTTTACGTACGTACGTACCGTGAGTGCCGGGTTTTCCGTTGTTCCGGGTTCCCAGTTGTTCCGTCAACGTTGTCCAAGCACTGAAACATGCAAATGTTGCATTTCACAGCACCTTTTAGAAAACGCTGAAGTGCCACCACGTTATTTTAAATAACTACTACCTAAATTAAATAACTACTACCTAAAAATAACTACTACCTAAAAATAACTACTTTTACGTTTTTTACTGATCTTCATGTTGGGTTATCTATGGGGTGTTTGTTATGATCGGTTGGCCATAATAGATTTATTGACAAATATAAGATATACTAAAAATCTAGATTGATTAAGATAACTTTTGAAGTTAAATTCATAAAATAAGTAGTGTATTAATGGGAATTCCTTCTCCTATGTTTTTTTCCTCCTCCCGCCTCGTTGTAATTTTTTGACTTAGCTTTACTGACATCTTTCAACAAAAAACAAATACAATGTATTTTATATGTTGTAGGGATTGTGATGTCCATGTACACTGCCCTAAGACAGGACCTTAAACAAACTATGAAAACCTTAACTGAATCACTGCAAGGAAATTTTTGTAGATGTACGGGATACAGACCAATCATTGACGGATTTAGAAGTTTTACAAACGAATGTGAAAATGAGTTTGGTAAAAGTATTAATGGGGTTTGTCCTCGCAAAGCTCAGTGTGGTAAGTTTTGATAAAAATGGTACGAAAAAATGTCTACTATTTTTATTATTAATGAATAACATTACCAAATATTAACAAAAATGCACATTTTTTTGTATCTTGTATTTTTATTGCAGTAAAAAAACAATACACTTTTTAAAAATATTTGTAATTTTATAAGGAAACTGATTTTTAAAGTTATAATAAGCTATTAAATTATGTTTTAGCCGCTAAAAGCCAAGAAAAGGAAGAAAAACTTTTTAACATAGATATAGAAGATTGCGCAGCATATAATCCGACTAAAGAACCAAGTTTTCCACTAGAATTGAAATCATCAAATAAATACGATCAGGAATTTCTTAAAATTAAAGGTAAATTAAGTAAAACAGTTATTCTTTGTTAAATCGTTGTGTTAGTCACAAACATAAGGGTTTATATACTCCAAAAATTACTAAGAAAAAATATTGTCAACTATTGCCCTTAAAGAAGACTAAAAATTAATAATTTAGCCAACATTCTTCCCTTCAGCAAGACTTTTTAACTTTACAATTTTGTAAAATCGTTAATACAAAAGTAAGTAGTACTTTTCAACTTCAACCAATTACCTTCTTTCAGAAAACAAACTTTTTTAATCCTTTCATCTCAGTGGTATCTATTATGATCTAGAAAAGCTGACTCTTAGGTCAAACCTTCCAGTCCGTCACCCGCTATCCAGTCTTATTAAGGAAGCCGCTTTCTTGGTTTAATCATCCTAATCATTGTAACTTTCTTAATTTAACTTACAGAATCCCTCCATAACTGACTCAGGTCAAACCTTTGCAGTCAGTTGCCCGTTCACCAATCTTATTAAGAAAGCCGCCTTCTTTCCTTGGGTTCTCAATCATAGCTCAAATCTTTTAAACCTCTTTCTTACCTTCATACCAAAAATAAATCACTTGCTTTTCTTGGTCGCGTTGATCACAGCTTAGTCAGTGTGTCATACTTTGCACTATCTAAGCTTACAAAATCCCACCACGAACTATCTGGCTTTACAATTTAGCTGACTGAGATACTCTATTTTTTCTACCCTCTACCTTTGGGATTCTGCCACTTTTAATCTTGACACAATCATCAAAGTCCCAAAATGTTACTTTTTATATTTATTGCAAACTTCCTACATTTATTTTCCCAGTAATATGGTATCTGATTGTTCCATAATTACAAAGCTGAAGGTCGTAGCGCTCATCAGTTTATGGTATTTTTACCATCATTATTAAAGTATAATTACAAACACATCATCTCACTTATTTACATTATCTAATTTTTTTTGTGTTTTTAGGTCCCTTTACTACGTGGTTAAGACCGACAACTCTAGATCAACTCCTAACTATACAATTTAAAGATCCGCAAGCAAAACTTGTAGCTGGCAATACCATCACCATTTTCGAAAGCAAGTCAATGCCTAAGCCGTTTCCGTTTTTGGTTCATACCAAAGGTATCCCTGAAATGACTCAAATGACTGAGACAAAGGATGGGGTAAGAATTGGAGCAGCTGTAAGTATTGAGGAGATTCGAGCTTTTTTAATGCAAATAGTCGACAAATTTCCAGAGGAAAAACAAGACTTTTTACGACCATTCTTGGTTTACTTCAGTGGATTGGGTCGAAGCAGGTTAGAAGTGTTGGGACAATGGGTGGTAAGAATATTTTAAAAGATAGTATGCAAAATTTACAACGTTTTAAATTTATCACACATACAGAATAGTCTAGGCTTCGAATGGATACTACCTTTACCCATCTGTTTACCAGATGAAAATTGTTTTTTAATCAAATATAAGGTTAATTTGACGCGCAAGTTTGATGATGGATATCTCGAAAACGAAACGTTTCCGCCAAAAAAAAATTCGTGATTAGCGCCCCAAAAAATCCCCGTATACCAAATTTGGTCAAAATCGAAGTTGCGGACACTTTCTAGACAATTACCTTTTTTTTCAGTGGGTTTCTTTCAAGGAAGTTTAAAGGTGTATGGAAGCCAATGCTATGGCCCATTCGATCAAAAAATGTCCAGCCCAGTATGAAAATAACTGTCAGAATTGGCCCCGCCGATTCTGCGCAATAACAAAATTCCACGAAATAATTTAATGTGTTGCCTACTTACACACTGATAAATCAGTGTGAAGTTAGCCAACACATTATAATTTTATGAGAGCCGGAGTACCGTTTTTGGATTGATCAAAATCTTCTTATTTTAGTGATTAGTGTTTATTAAATTGTGACTATAATTTTGTGTTTATTGTTTGTTACTTATAATATCGTAACAAAATGACTAGAGGTTGTATGGTTTTGTCTTGCAAATTCAAGGGTAACATACCCGTCTTTTTAACTTTAGGTAAGTATTTTTTATATTTAAATTAGGTGCTTCTTATAAGACGTAACGTTAGGTAACCGAATAAATAATAATATATCAATTATGAATAATAGAAAATGAAAATTTCATAGGAAATATTAGTGAGAAAAGTAAGGCAATCTTAACTATCTTTTAGATGATTTCCACAATGTTTGTGTATTTCTGTGGATTATTAAAGAAATAAGGCTTACATTTAGGTACTTTTATTTCATTTAATAATTTAGTACATCTTTTAAAGGATCAAAATTATTGATTACTGGGCAGACCAGGCAAATTTTAATATATACAGGTCCCTCTAATTGAATGAAAGGAAGTACAATTTTGGTTTTTTGGGGCGCTAATTACAAATCTAAAAAAAAATTCGGCAATGTTTCGTTTTCGAGATATTCATCATCAAAATTGAAAATCAAACTAACCTTATTTACACTATTCCTCCTTCTTTTTGCACAAAATTCTTGATTTTTACACTAAATTGGCACACAATGTTTCACAAACACCTTTTAAAAACTTTTTTATGTTTATTTTACACCTTTTTTACACTTTTATTTTTTAAGCAAATATGGCTGCTGCCTTTGAACTTAAAAGTTCGCAATTTAATGGAAAAAAGATGTAAAATAAATAAAAATACAAGGTTTTAAAGGTGTTTATAAAATATCGTGTGCCACTTTAGTGTAAAAATCAAGAATTTGTACAAAAGAAGGAGAATATAGTGAAAATGAGGTTAGTTTAATTTTCAACTTTGATGATGAAGATCTCGGAACGAAACATTGCCGAAAAGATATTTTTCAGATTTGTAATCAGCGCCCCAAAAAACCCCTGTATACCAAATTTGATCAAAATCGGAGAGGAGGCAACTTTCGAGACAATACCATTTGTTTAAAAATAAATTAGATTTTTTCTTAATCTTGCATTATCAACTTTTTAAGCTCGACATACTGTACACACATAATATTTAACGGATACTGTTACAATGGATGCTCAGGTACCAAAGGTTACTAAACATTTTTAACCACTGTTATTCTGTATCATCAATGTTTGTTATTAGTGAAAAGTATATGCCTAAAAAGCAGTTATAAAAATTTTCACTTTTTAATGTACAACCAGAATCTTAGGATTAGATTAAACTCATTTACACTATCTTGCCCTTCTTTTATCACAAAATTGGTGATAAGTACATGATAATATCATACAATGTTTGAAATTTATTTTAAAAAATCGTGTTTTTATTTATTTACAAAGATTTTTGGTAAAAATACAAAACTTCCAAAAATATCGACCATTTAAATAGAAGGCAGTAAAGTGGCGCCATCTATTCTTTCCATATTATATCAGATGATATAAAATCTAATATTACACAATAATTTTAAATATTCTATAGTAATATCCTTTAATAACCAAAAATTTTGTGCAAAAAATAAAAAAAGTGAATGTTGGAATTTGACATTTGATGATGTCAATTTTATAGATAGTAACAAAGAATTATGGAAATCCGGCCCTGACCTACTATTCATTGCGCAAATTCCGCGGGGCCAATCCCCCTATTCCCGCTGCCCTGCACGCCTGGACAATTTTGTTCTACAGTATTGGGCTTCCATACACCTTTAAACTTCCTTGGTTTCTTTATGAATAATTTTTACTTCCGACTATTGTATGCCGTGTTGTTTTGACCATGCGTGTTCGGCAGTCTCTGACTTCGACGTTTTACCTCGTTTCGTATTTTTTTTTTGTATTCTTTAACTTTAATTTCAAGTGTTCTTTTTGTTTCCCCAATGTATACCTCACCACATTCACAGGAAATTTGGTAAAAACAGTCATTATTTAAAACATTGCTGTCCGATCTCGTCTTAGTTAGTGGGTTATTCCTTTAAAACGGTTGGTGATACATCATTAAGCGAAACGTTGTGTATCAATTAACAAATAAAGATAATGTCCAAGATTTTAGTTATTAAAACCATGATTATTCCTTTTTTTAGGAAATATTTTAACTGGCAGTCCAACAGCTGATTTTATTCCCATTTTAACAGCTAGCAGAGTACAACTTGAGATACACCATAAAGAGAAAGGCTTACAATTAATTCCTCTAGATACAAAATTTACTCTTGGACATCACCAAAATAAGCTGGGCAAAAACGGAGTCTTAGTTGCTATTCACTTGCCATTTTCAAACAAAAATCAGTATTTTCAGGTAAAATGATAAATAAAATAAGATATTTAAGAAGCAAAACATGTCTGCATAATTTATGTATATAGTGTTTGCTGAAATTAGTGAAAGTCAACAGTAATTGTTTTTTATTCTTCGTAAAGTAGTAATGAAGGGTTTTGCTGAGACTTTTTTAAAAAATATCTTCAGACAAAGCTTGCACCACAGATTTAATCCATGTATCTGCAAATTTAAATATGGTTTGTTCCTAGATATACCTAGTCTAATATCATAATAACAATATTAATAACTTTCCCTTTTATTTTCTATTTAAGAAAATATTTTTAGACATACAATCAATCAAGGAGACGTGATTCGGATGAAAATATCGTAAGCTTTGCGATAAAAGTTGAATTTGAAGCAAACACAGACACTATTTCATCTATCTTTTTTGGAATAGGTGGAGTTGCCGAGACGCCTATAGAAGCACCAAATACTGAAAAGAAATTAAAAGGTAATATTGCACTTGCATCTTTTTACACAATCAATCACTTGTAACAAAAGATATTTTATAATTTCAGGTCTTCGATGGACGAGAGATCTTTTAGAAAAAGTATATCCTTTACTTCTTGAAGAACTCCCATTAAATTTTGTACCGCCTAGAGGAATGGGACAGTACCGTGATACCTTAGTTCTAAGTTTATTTTTAAAATCATTTTTAGAGATATCCATTAAGCTCCAGTGTAATTTAAAGAAGAAAAACGGAGGTTTAGTTAAATGTGAAGAGATGAGTGGAAGAGAAAAGTTTTGTAAAAAAGAATATAAAAGTTCGCAGTATTTTACGAAAGTATCAGGTAAATAAAAATTTTAAACTATATTTTTATACAGGGTGTCCCAGAATATGTGGGCAATCTCTCGAAATCTAATAGAAAACCTAAAAATATTATGACAAGTTCTCATAAACTTTTTTCCCATGACCCTCCCCTACACAGATACAGGTACATAACGGACGCCTCTAGAAATCGTTTTTGTTTAAATAACTTTTAAAATACTAGGCGTAATTTCCTAATTTTTTAATATGATTGTTACTAGATAAGTCTTCTTAAAATGAATCCATTAAATCATATTTGGCTTGGAAGTTTTTTTATCACCCATAAAGGCCCAACAATATTATTTTTAAATAGCTTTAACCTTAAACCAAAAAAAAAAGGTATTTTTTATTGACATCGATAAGATCAACTGTTCACAAAATTTGACCTGCCTATTTTGGCAAATAAAAAAAAATGTGGTATACTAAAAAATACTTAGTACATTTATGCCAAATTTCATTAAAATATCTAAAATGGTATTACAGATATTAATAATAAATTATTTATTTTTAAAAATTTTACCACTCTATATTCAAAAGTTAAGACGTTTAGGCATAGTTTAATATTTCTGTCAAAATGACCAAAATTCTCTTAAATATTGACGTACAATTAGAAAACACCCTGTATAATGTAAAAAAAATTTTATTTCTTGTAAACAGTTAATTTTATCGAGGTCAATCAAGATTACCTTGTTTTTAGTTTAAGGTTTAAGCTATTCAAAAATAATATTGTTAAGCCTTTATCGCACAGGGTGTTAAACAAATTGCTATTATTGTGTCAGAGCTAGTCCGTCCCTGGCAAACTAGATAAGCCAAATATGATTTGATGGGTTCATTTAAAGAAGACTCATCTAGTAACCATCATATTAAAAAAATATTAAATTACGCCTAGTATTTTAAAAGTTATTAAAAAAAACGATTTCCAGGGGCGTCCGTTATGTACCTGTATCTCCGTTGGAAAGGCTCGTAGAAAAAAAGTTTATGGAAACTTGTTATAATATTTTTAGGTTTTCTATTAGATTCCGTAAGATTGCCCACATATTCTGCGACACCCTGTATAACTAACTATCTTTAAAGAAAATATATTAAAAAAACATGGGTAGCTAACGGGTGGTGGATGGAATATAAACTTTAATTTTTGAGTGTCAAATCATCCTTAGATCGCAAAAGTATAGGGCGTCCTCGAAGAAGATGAAGCGACAATTTAAAGCCCGACTAGGCAGAGGGGACGAAGAAAAATCGGGAATTTATACCTAAACCAATGATCGATGTATACATTTTTGCCTAAACTAAAGAAGGAAGAAGAAGATAATCGCAGTCCCTAAATCAGCACTACGAAGAAAAAACGTTTAAAAGATTTGTGACTTTTACCATTAATTTTATGGACAAGAATTTAAAAATAAATATTCTTTAAAATGCGAGCCATTGAGCAATGTAAGGGACCGATGTTCTCAAACACATGACAAACCAATTAAGACGTCATTTTCCTCCAAGACAATCAACACCGATTGATCATCCTTCCTACTGTCCCGACTTATCGCCTTGAGATTTATATCTTTTTGGGTCTCTTAAAAAAGCAACAGAAGGATAACATTTAAAAACAATATTTTTATTTTTTTAAATTTATTTATAAGCACATATTTACAGAGTAACAAACTTTAAATAGTACAAAAACGAAAATATTAGTTTAGACCAATGTTAACATAGTATAACTGAACGAAAAATACACAACTGTCATACTAGCTATGTCTAACTCTACTCCTAAATGTCTCTAAACCACATGTAAAAAAATCAATAGCCTGAAAGTTTTAATCATAGTTTTTCATTATTCGGTTTACAAACGATTGATGTATATAATTTGTTCTATGATACTCATCGTAACAATTCTAAGCTGACCTAATGGTTCTCTGCGGTATCCGAAAACATATTAAGCCCAGTTACTCACTAGAATTATTATGCAATTTACTATTTTATATAAAAACACAGCCTGTGCACTCTCTCTACGTTTTTTAAGACTTTCAAGACCAGCCAATTGAATTCGTACAGAATAGGACACATTTTTATATGGGAATCTCAATTTGTATAATAAAAACTTTATAAATCTATTTTGAACTTTATCTAATTGTTCTATTTGGTATTGATAACAAGGACACCATGCAACGCTATTATATTCCAAATACTACGAACAATACAGTTGTACACAGACTTAATGGCTCTAATATCGTAGATGTTTGAACAGACTCGTCTTAAAAATCCCAACATTCTTGAAGCTTTCAGAGAAATGCCATCAATATGCTTACTAAAACTTATGCCATGGCTAAAAATTACTTCTAAATCATTAAAATTATTTACAGATTCTACGATTACATTTTTAATTAAGTATATATTTATTACAGGACTTCTCCATTTATAAAACCGCAGAACATTATATTTATCGATAGACACCATTTGACTACATTCATTAAGTCTCGTTGAATTTTAATACAATCCTCCAAAGATTTCACAGTACAAACAATAAGTCGTCAGCATAGAGTAGACATTTACAATATTTAAAGACAGAAACATCAGTTATAAAAAACAAAAAAAATGGGCCCAAGTGGGACCCTTGTGGCACACCCGAAGTCACTTTAACTTCACGAGACACTATACTTCCGACCTTCACAACTTGTGTCCGATTCAAAAGGTACGAAATTATCCACTTAATATAATCAGGGGCCATGCCCATCTTAAAAAGTCTTTCCAAAAGAAGTCATGATTAACCCGATCAAATGCTTTAGATAGATCGGTGTTAGATGACATCAACCTGTAATCCATCCTCAACACTATTAAACAAATAATCATGGAAAATGCCCAAATTAGTAGCAGTCGATCTTCCTTAAAAAATCCATGCTGCTCAGGTGAGATTTGATGTTTAAAGGTTTCAAATAGATCGTCGGTGATTATTGAATCAAAGACTTTGGATATAATAGGCAGCAAGGATATTCCTCGGTAATTTTTTATGTCCTATTTTGAACCAGATTTATGAATTGGAATAAGCCAGGATTTCTTTCATACAGTTGGAAAAGAACCATTCCTAAAACATAGCTGGTAAATAAGGCTCAATGGACTTGCAAGGGAGTTAGAGCACCTCTTAAGACAAAGTGCAGGAATACCATCTGCACCTATGACAGTAAAGACATTTGTGGACAATTGGCTTCTGACACAAACTTCTTCATGTGCGGGTACTCAGTAATATCAGACAGATAGGTCATTTAAATTTATAGTGACAATGTTAACAGTGATAAATAACAATCATTGTTTAAGTAATAAACATAAAACATATTTTCTATTAGGTTACTTTCAATTAGGTAGTTGATAGTAGATATAACTTGAGGGTTCTGTGACAATTGAGGTAGTTGTTTGCCCCACCCCTGCATTATTTACCCGATCGACTTTAATTATGCTGCTTTTTTAGAAAGGCAATCACCTAAAGACTTGGTTGGGCGACCAGTGGTTCGTACTTCAGCCTTTAAAGAAGCGACTGGCGAAGCCGTCTATATGGACGATATGCCCAAATATGAACATCAACTTTTCATGGCCTATGTTCTTAGTACAAGCTCTCATGCGAAGATTGTTTCCATTGATGCTACTGAAGCATTAAAAATTAAAGGTATGATAAATATTTAGGCAAAGTTTTATTAAAAAAAGTAATACTTTTAAGAGTAATCATCAACGAGGTTAAATTAGCAAAGATAAGCGATGTTGGCTGTGATGAGAAGTTGCATGAGTAATTTTTTACATCTGAAGCGCTAGATAATAATAAATAAACTTTAAAATAAAGTATTTTTCAGGTGTACATGCATTTTTTTCTGAAAATGATATTCCAGCTGAAATAAATCAAACTGGTCGATATATTAAGGGAGACGAACAAGTGTTTTATAGCAAAAAAGTTACAAGTGATGGACAAATCATAGGTGCTATATTAGCAGATAATCAACATACTGCAATGAAAGCCACAAAGTTAGTTCATGTCCAGTATGAACCAATAGGTAATTCAAAATTAGTTAAATCTAATGATTCATTTTCAGTATTGCAATTTAAAACATAAATTAACACGACATTGTAATAGTGGCTCTTAGAAGTGTATTTTGTAATTTTAAAAACCATTTTAAGATTCCAATTATTATAAGAATGATTTATATGTTGGTAGAGCCCATAATAATCACTGTCGATGACGCAATCAAGCATAATTCATTTTACCACGATTACGAAATGAACATCTGCCGGGGTAATGTTGACGAAATAATAAAAAAGGCACCCCACGTTATTGAAGGTTGCTGCAGAACTGGAAATCAAAAACCGTTCTCCTTTGAAGTGCAAGGTTGTTTGGTAGTGCCTCAGGAGGATGATGCTATGGAAATTTATAGTAGTACTCAATCGCCGGGGGATTTGGCGGTAAGAAGGGGTAATTTTTAAAATAGACAAACAGGGTGTATGGTCTTTATCTACTAAAGAATTATGTTTTGACTGCGGTAATATGTGTTTTTACGATGTTTCGCCTTGGATGGTACGAGACATCTTAAGAAATGCATATCATCTGTAAAACTGAAAAAAATAATAGTACGGGATTAGAATTTAAAATAAACCAGATGTTTTGCATTATAAAAATTACTGGATTTTCTTGTAGCGCAAGGCAGCCGAACTTCTTGGCGTCTACGAAAACAAAATCAAAGTTCATGTCAATCGTTTAGGAGGCGCCTTTGGCGGCAAAGAGTGGAAATCTATAGCAGTCGCACAACCTGCCATTTTGGCGGCCAAAAAGTTTCGACGCCCAATCAGATGCGTTTTAGAAAGAACGCAGGATACGTTGCTCGGCGGCGGTAGAATTCCTTGTTTGTTTAATTATACTGTCGGCTTTGATGATCAAGGAAAAATTTTGGCTTGTAATTTTTCTGTTTATATGAACTGTGGGTGTTCCTTGGAAAATAGTCATAACGTAAGTATGGGGATTGTTAATATAGTGTTGGTATAAAAAATAAATATCAAATAATACTAATTATTTATTTTAGGTGCTTAGAAAAACTGTGAATCTTATTGAGAACGCGTTTAGTATACCAGCTTTAAAGGTAACGGGTCGTTTATGCAAGACAAATATACCTTCAAATACTGCAATGAGAGGTAGAGTTTTTTTAAGATTTAGGAAAGTGTCTGTTATAATTTGTAATGCAAATAAAGCATTATTAGGTTCAAGTTTAATTGAAAAAACAATATTGGGTTCTTTGCCAGATAGAGAATTAACCAAAAAAATACTTTTAAAGATCTTTTTTTGCTTTTCAGTGACGTCCTCGTTTTCAGAAAAAATAAATATTGAGATATTAATAACAAGCACAATTAAAATTATCTAAATTTCTTTTATAATTGTAGAAATTACGGCAGAATTTTTTATTATTTATGACACAGCGACACAAAAGACAGATCTTATTGTTGTTTGAGGAATATTAAAAAAAACATAGTGGATGCATATTAATTGACTTTAGCTTTTCTAAAATACTCAACATTAAGCAAAGGTAACAAAATACTATTTAAACTATTTAATAATATTAAAGTTTTATTAACGTTTCTAAAGAATTCTTGATATATTTTTGATCTTTCTTAACGTAAGCTAATGTTGATTAGTTTTATTATAACGTTATATTTAAATTAATGTTTTTCCAAGGAATTTTGCATTGTAATTTTCTTTAATTTCGGGTTAATCCTACTAAGAAAAACACATAATATTATTTTTAATTTGACTCACCTCATATTGCTTTATTTTTACTTTTGAATATAAAGGATGTGAAGGTCAATTTCCAAGCAGCTGTATCGCCGAAAACATAGCAGAATATCTTAACAAAGATCCAGTCGAAATAGCTGAAATTAATTTATACAAAGAAGGGGACATTACTTTTTATGGGCAAAAATTGGAAAACTGTACGATTAAGAGATGTTGGGACGAATGCCTTAACAGATCAAAATACTGGGAGAAAAGAAAAGAACATGAAAAATACAATAGGTACGTTTGAAATAGGAAATTTATTTTGCCCAGTTATCTTTTTGGTAAAGAAGGGATTAAAGAAATAAATGTAAATTCAGAAGTTATCGGAAATTGTAAAAAGTTCTCTATACTTGACGGTGGCAGATAAAAGTTTGTATATGATGCATCAACGAGTCTGTAACTACAAACTTTGAGACTTGTGCTATTTAACAAATATCTTTAAAAATTTAGTCCAATTACACAAAAAATTGTATGTTTGCGAAAAATTCTTGGATTTTTCGGCGATTTAAACATAACTTGTCCCCAAAGATATCTGACCCGGAGTACTATTCATAGGTCATTATTATATACATATTATTAGATTTTTCTCGGGACACTACACAAAGACTAAAAAGTGGTGTTTCAAGTGAAGTAATAGCCTTTTATTAACAAGATACTTAAAAACTTCAATGTTTAGGTTCACAGCAATGACTTCTGCAAGAAGATTTCTCATTTTAGATCCTTTAGAGTTGAATGAGCCAACATAATAATAATAATTTTATTTCTAGTGAAAACCGCTACAAAAAACGAGGCATAAGCATCGTTCCCACGAAATTTGGAGTTGGACTGGCAAATGTACTTTCACCGTTATTACAAGCTGCAACTTTGATTAATGTTTATAACGATGGATCTGTCTTATTGTTTCATGGTGCCATAGAAATGGGTCAGGGATTGCATACCAAAATGCTACAAATAATTACGAGGTAGTGATACAAAATATACTTAAGTTAAAATATGTGGTACATGGATATTTAATAGTTTAATATTTGTTTCCTTTTATTTTTAGAGAATTAGAAATCTCAGCAGAAAAAATCTTTATAGATAAGACTTCTACGAACATAGTGCCAAATTGTAAACAAATGGTTAATAGTACAAGTCTTGATTTTTACGGACCGGCAGTAATCGTAAGTATCTGTAATCATAAGTTGATAAAGCAAATTAGAAAATTTGTTTTCTTAAAATTTAAGGGATATACAACAATGTCAACTTTAATTTTAAAACAAAACAATACAAACCTTACTACTAATTGTCATGTTATTTAACTAAACATCCTTTCAATTGCCATTTTATAGGTAACACAATATCTTTGAAGTAAGTTACTAAACTTTTAAAATGACGGTTAAAAAAGGTTAATATAATAATGTTAATGAGGAAGCTCTATCATCGACTTCAATATGTGGTCTCTTATTGAGTTTATCTCATTAAGGTTTAAGGAAGCTCTCTCAGTAAATTACTACTAACAAAATATTTTAAAAAATTGAAAAAATTCAATTGATTTTAAAATTTTCTGACCAAAGCATATAGAACTTAATATAACGATTTGGATCCAAGTCTCAAGTCATTATTTCCGAAAACTTCCATAATGGAAATAGGGCCCTCTTACAGTATTAGTTTTAAAGTTGTCCTTGTTTTTCTTGCAAGCTGACAAAACATGCAAAAAAAATCGATTACTGAAATCCTTAACTTATGTTTCTTTTTAATATCACATAGACTCATAGACCCTTAGTTTCCTATGTATATCATTAACTTTAAAATAATTATCTTTATCATATTAAACTGTATATATTTTTGAGGACGCTTGTGAAAAGATCAAGGAAAAACTGCTGCCGTACAAAAATTTTAATCCACGTGGAACTTGGGAAGAATGGGTCAATAAAGCGTATGAGGATAAAGTTAGTCTTACAGCTACTGGATTTTTTAAGTTCGATCCAGAGGTAAAATTTAATAAAAACGTTTTTGATTATAATTATACTTAACATATTTATAAATGTCTTTCCTTTTTTGTTCAGAATAACCCATAGTTAAGTAATATTTTAGCAAATAATTAAAACTAATGTCAGTGTAAAAGAAAGTCATTTGTCGGATATGTCAAACTTCATGGCTAATTGATGAAATAAATAAAAATAGCGATATAGCATGATAGTAATAATAATAAAGCTTATAGTTTTTTGCATTATGTAATGTAACCATTAAAGTCAGACAGAGGTTATGCTACAAAAAATATGTTTAGAATTTCAGAGTGCAAATCTTAAATTAAAAAATGAGGACTCATTCAAATAAGATAGTAGGATCAAGTCTAGACTTTCTGAAACACCCTGTATAGGTTTTCACTTATTTAGGTTGTACTATTTGGGCGATTAGACTTAGATGAACTGTAATTTTTTGAATAAATATATAAATAAACTTTAAAATAGCGCATTTTAAACTTTGTGGGCTGTCCCAAAATTTAAAAAAATATCAGATTTCCACATGGTATTTTTTTCTTCTGTTTAGGAATGGGATCCCGAAACTGAAACTGGAAACCTGTTTAATTATTTTGTGTACGGTGCAGCATGCACTGAGGTTGAAGTTGATGCGCTCACTGGTGATCACCAAGTGTTAAGAACCGATATCGTTTTGGATGTAGGTAAGTTTTTTAATAATCATTTAAATAAAGATTTTCTAAACTGGGTCACTCTTTTAATTATATTTTACACGGTAAGTCTTGACTTCAATTTATTGTTACAAGAAATTGCGACAATATATTTTCACTAATATTTTGCAAATCCACGGACAAATTTAGGCTTAATGGGTTGTAACAACATTTAGGATCACCAACCACTAGCAAGTCAATTTTATTAATTACAAATAAAAAAAACTACAATTACAGAGCCAGAAAAACGCACCAATTACATACTTACACTTTACATATTAATATCGTTTATTAATAGAAAATTATGCATTATTAAATATAATTAATGAATGATTTTGTATCTGGTAATAAATATATTAATAATATTTTAAGACCATGCTTATAGGTGAAAGTCTAAATCCTGCTATCGACATTGGTCAAATAGAAGGATCTTTCTTGCAAGGATATGGCCTTTTTATTTTGGAAAAAACGCAATATTCTCCAAAAGGAAAGTTGCTGACGAAAGGACCATCAACATACAAACTTCCCGGAATAAGAGATATTCCTGGACAATTTAATGTGTCTTTGTTAAAAGGAAGTTGGAATCCTAAAGCAATATATTTTTCAAAGGTTAGTAGTACTGCAGATACAAGTGACGCAGGTAGGAAAGCAGTTTGAATTACGAAACAACTATTACTATTATATTAGGAGGTTTGTTTAGGAGTTATGTTATGGTATAGTAAGTATTAAGTGTCCCTTACTGGTTAAGAATGTGTTTGGAGATCGAGACGCAATCGAGATCCCCAAAACAACAGAAACCAGTAAGAACTTACTGACAGTGATGCTGCGCTATTTTTTGCACGCTTAAAATATTCAGTTGATTAGAAATATAAAAATAAATAAAAATATATTGTTAGGTATATCAAAAACCTTAATCAAAAGCTGATTTATTAAGATTCTATGAAAAGAAATGTATTATTTGTCATTAGTATCACATTTGTCACAGATTTGTCACCCCTAGCTCGTTCAATTCCACTTTCTGTGAAATATAATGCAGCAAGAAAGTGACGATTGTGATCTGGAGAATGCTTGGAACCAAAATGTTACAAAAAAATTTCAAAACCCCCAAAAAAGTAAACTTGCATATTTATTTTCCTTCTTTTTTTTAAAAAAATATTTTTATAATTAAATTATTTTATTTTTTTTTTTTTTTTTATTTTTTTAATTAAATATATATAATTTTAAAAAAAAAAAAAAAAAAAAAAGGTGGTTGAAGAGAAAAAACTTTTTTATTTTTTAAAAAACTTCTGAAAAAAATTTTTACTTCAAAAGTAAGATTGGAATAGAAAAAATTTAAATATTTTATACGGGTGTTCAGAAAATTGAAAAAACTTAAAATGGTACAAGAGTAAAGTGATTTATTTGGAAGATATGGAAATAAGTTATAAGAAAAATTGTTCAAATTAAAAGTTAGTCTCTAATACCAATTTTTAAAAAATCGCCTATTTTTTATTTTTTTGATTAAATTAATTTTAATACCAATTTAATTTTTAAATTTTTTGTCAATTTTTTTTTGTTAAGAAGTGATTTTCGCCTAATAAATTATAAAAAAATAAATTCAAAAGCTTGTCACTATCAACGCCTACTAGTACAATTTGGTTAGTAATATTAAAATTTAATTCACAAATAAATAAAAGTGCCGATTTTTTTGAAAAATTATTAGGAACTACTTTTATTTTTGAAAACTTTTCTAGTAATTTATTTCCATATCTTCTCAAATAAATCACTTACTTTGCCCTTAAAGTTTTTTCAATTTTCTGAAACCCGTATAAAATTTTTAAATGTTTTTTCCCAATCTTATTTAAAAAAAAAATTTTTTTAAATAACTTTTTTGATAAAATAAAAAAAAGGTTTTTACAACCACCTTTTCCTGGATACTGGTTTCCACGAAAAGGTGTTAATAGGAAAAACTTTTTATTTTTAATTTTATCAAAAAAGTTACTTTAATAAAAAAAATTTTCTCTTCTTAGAGTAAGATTGGGATAAAACATTTAACAATTTTATACGCGGTTTCAGAAAATTGAAAAAACTTAAAATGGTCAAGAGTAAGTCATTTATTGAAAGATATGGAAATAAGTTATAGAAAAATTGTTCAAAGTAAAAGGTAGTTCTAATACAATTTTTCAAAAAATCGGCCCACTTTTATTTATTTGTGATTAAAATTTTATTATCAATTAATAATTAATTTTTTGTACTGGTAGGCGTTGATAGTGACAAGCTTTTTACTTTTTTATAATTATTAGCCGCGACTCAGCAAAGTTACTTAACAGCAAAAAAATTTAATAAAATTTATTAAAAAATTTAAATGTATTAAAAAAATTTAATCACAAAAAATAAAAGTAGCCATTTTTTAAAATTGGTATTAGAATATCTTTTAATTTTTGAAAACTTTTTAGAACTTTTTCCCATATCTTCCAAATAAATGCACTTTACTCTTGTACCAAAGTTTTTTCAATTTTCTGAACACGCGTAAAATTTAAAACAACTTTTTAAAAGTAGCAAAATTTTTTTTCAAGAGTAGCTTTTTTCGATAAAATCAAAAATAAAAAAGTTTTTTTTAACACCTTTTCCTGGGAAATTATATATATATATATATATATATATATATATATATATATATATATATATATATATATATATATATATATATAATAAATTAAATTAAATTTAATTATTACAGGGTCCGCAGCTCATCTCCGTCTTATGTAGCTCATTTATTTTTCACTGTAAAATTTTCATAATTTGCAGGCGTTACCTGTAACCCACGGTGCATTTCAGAAAAATTATTTTGGTTATACAGGGTGTCACAAAAAATTGTGACGTCAAGATGATGCATTTTTTTAAATGGAACACTCTGTATTTTTTTTGTTTTTTTGTATATTTAGGTATCTTTTGTGCTTTTGTGGTCATCTATCTTCCTCCCATAATTTTGTCAACATCGGTTCAGTAATTTCAGAGCTGCAGGACCCCGTGTATATATATATATATATATATATATATATATATATATATATATATATATATATATATATATATATATATATATATATATATATAATATATAAAAAAAAAAAAAAAAAAGTTTTGGCCATGCAGAATGTAACCCCAAAATATTGTTTTTAAATTAATAAATTTTTGGTCCACTTTCTATCCTGGGACATTCTGTATAGTAGTTTTTTAATAAATGAATATTTTCTATTATTAATTTTAGGCAGTTGGAGGATCTCCGTGATATTAGGATCATCAGTTTATTTTGCTATAAAAGATGCTTTAAGGCTGTCAGAAAGGCCAATGGAGCTTCTACTGATTTTTATCTGGAATGTCCTGCGACGTCAGAGAAAATAAGGTTGTCTTGTGAAGACTCAATACTCAATATGGTAAATATATTTAAATATTGATTGCACCAAGAGAACCATTTAACTAAATCGGCAACCTCTTATTTTAAAGTAAAATAAAATGCCGGCGACTTAGAAAAATTGTCTGTTTTTTTTAAAAATCATCAAATTTTTCCACTCAACAATTTTCTTATACAAATATTTGAAATGCGTCCAATTTTAAGGAAAACGCAGATTTTATCGCGAAATTTGTATTAACCACCAAACCAAAAAATTAACTTTTTTCGCAAATTCCAAAATAAAAATTTTCTTCTTCATATGGTATATATCTGGTATCTTAATTTTTAAATAAAAAATTTTGAAAAATTTGTTACTTAATATTTTTTAATAACTTCTTTTTACAGAAAAAAAAATGTGAAAAAAAAACAATTGTTAGCATTCATGGTTTCCATTGTTCTTTACAAATAAATAAGTTTTTTTTTTAAATGTATTTGAGTTTTGCCAACAAAGTATATGAACTAACCCAAAAAAAAAACATATTTGGGTTCTCAATTTATTTAAGATTTTTTTCCGCGATCGTTTATTTTTTAATATACTAAATGATGCATTAATAGCCCTTATTAATTAAGATTTCTATTAATAAAATTATAGTATAGGCAACTAAAAATACACAAAACAAAACATTGAGTCTCTTTATAACCTTGTTACTCGAATAACAGTTTTTAAAACACCTATTAAGTTACAATAAAACTGAAATCTTAGACATCCATTGTCTTTATTAGTTAATTAATACCAACGTTTCAGTTAGTGATGTATCTTCAACCGTTTTCAAGTGATAACTAAGAACTATTTTTAAACGACTATTTTAGACGACTTATATGCTATTTGTTGTTCACTGAAGCTTGATCGATTTTTTTACGGTTCAGCAACGGCTCCCAGATATTCGAAATGTCCATACTAGGGTTGCTAAATACATTTTGGTTGTTACAATTATTACACCTTCTTTAAATTTTCTTTCCTTTCAGTGGGTTCCTATACGAACAACTTTTGCTTCCAATAATTGTAGGCAGTGCTGTTTTGACCAAGCGTGTTCGGCTATCCCTGATTTCGACGTTTCACCTCTTTCCCTATGTTTTTTGTGTTCATTAACTCTAATTTCGAGTGGTCGTTTCGTTTCCCCGATGTATACCTCACCACATTCACAGAGAGTTTGGTAGATACAGTCATTATTTGTAACATTGTTGTCCGGTCTCGTCTTAGTAAGAATATGTACTTCTTATAGTGGTTTGGGATTTAAATGCCGGTTTAATGTTGTACTTTTCCGAATTTTCTTTGATATATGGAATTGTCATAAATATTTGGTCTTGTTCAAGTTAGTTTGTTCAAGTTGTTTTTTTTTTCATCTTATTTTGATATTTTTTTATTGTTTTCTTTACCAGTCCTTCACTGTATTTATTCTGCTTAAGATCCCTAGTTATATTTCTTATTTCTTTTGCAGGGATTTTACTGTTACAAGGTCACTGCGTGGTTATATAGTGTACGTATTGGTCTTGGTCTTGGTCTTGACAAGCTGGTCTTGGTCTTGGTCTTGCAAGCCAAAGGAAGGTCTTGTTCTTGGTCTTGGTCTTGCACCAACCCAGTCTTGGTCTTGGTCTTGGTCTTGCCAAAGACTCTTGCTGGTCTTGCTTTTTTTTGGTAGTAATAATTTAAAGTAAGTTATTTTAAATAAAATATATCTTTTTAATACTTAAAAATAAATAAAGATGGCGACTATATTTTTTGAATTAACATCTTAAAATATACCTATTTTAAGCTTACACGTATATTTTAATAATTTCATTAAGAAGCATATTTTAAATGTGGGTGTTTATTTATTTATAGCGCTTTATTTTTGGTTGAATTGTGGCACATAGAAACATTTTCTTTAAAGAAGCATATAAAATTAAAACAAATCTGTGTACTGTGTGAGCAGAAAAAAAAATAATTTCAACCAGATGTGAAATTTCCTTGAAAATGATTCTAATATGTATACATTGATTTCTGATTTTAAAAAAAGTCATTCAGGAATCTTTTTAGTTCATATAAACTTTTTATCTTTAAATTAGTCAAAAATTTGCCGTACAAAGTTGGCACTAGTACTTTATAAACATTCTGCATATACAAGGTGGCTTAATAGTGTGACAAAGCTCGATATCTTCGAAACCGTTTATGATGGAGAAAACATGCGTAAAATGTGAAGCCATTTTCTATTTCAAAATTTTTCGAAAAATCCACCCCTTAAGAAAACTTCTTTAATTTTAGCTTTTAACCTAAAAAAAATAGATATGGCGAAAAATCCATTTAAAAAATTACCACCCTGTATATTATGCTGAAAATTGTTGAACTGTCATATAGGAACAATATCAACGTAGATGGTTTTGAAATATCATTTTTTGTTTAAACCGGAAGTATATTTAAAATTCGTATATAAAAAGTATGACATGAAAATAATATTTTTTATCAATCCTTCTCTTTCACATTAATATCTTAGTTTTAAGAAGCAATCCAGCCACTTCTTACAGTGTGGAACAAAAATAATGTTTTTTTGTATTGCGTAAATTTTTGTTCCACCCTGTAAGTGACGTCACTAGATAGCTAATTAAAAAAACATTAGGAATATGAAAGTCATTTTCAGCTTCTATAACTTTTGTTTTCCTACTTTTTCTCTGTCCTAAACGGTTTCGGAGATATCCAGCTTTGAGTCACAATCTTATTATTTTTGAAACATGTTATTGAATTTACTCGTTATATAATAAATAATCGCCTTTTTGGGCAGTTCTTAACACATTTTTTGTCATGCCTGTATGAAATACCTCTGTGTATTGAATAAAAAATTTAAATAATATAAAAATTAAAAAAAGTCGCAAAAGTGCAAGAGTCTTGCAGGTCGGTCTTGATCTTGCATAGTCTTGCACTCCTCGGTCTTGGTCTTGGTCTTGCAAGCGAAAAGGTGGTCTTGGTCTTGGTCTCGGTCTTGGTCTTACTGCAAGACCAAGACCAAGACCGCAAGACCAAGACCGGCTCGCTCATCACTAACTAAAATGCCTAAAATTAAAATACCCCAAAAAAAATTTAAGCATTTTTTTTAATTTTCCTAATTAAATCACAAAACGATCTCCGAAAAAATGTTGTAGCTAACTTGGGCATAAACTGATGATTAATGATCTCAATTTCTAACGTGCTCCCCAGTTTCCAGGTGCATGCGTTAAATGGCTTTGATTGTTAATTGCTCTTATTAATTGCCTTGTTGGTTAAATAACAATTTTTAATTTTTATTAAGGTAAATCTTAAAGAAAATTTTTATGGCGGTTTAAAGTATAAAACTCTACAATAAAGTTTTTAATTTTAATTTAACTAAAATAATAAATGTATATTTCAGTGTCCAAAGGATAAAGGACGCCACCAATCTTGCACGTTAACTGCGTGAAAATCAGAAGTGTTTTATCATTTGGGTAAATAGATTGATAAGGAAAATAATCAAAACATGTGGAAAATATGTTAATAAAAGGTATTTCTTAAATCTTTGTTTTATTTCTTTATTATAATGAACCACAATAAAGTTTATTGTTATGAGGCGTTACAAGGTTTTGTAAAATGGATTAAGACAATGGGGGTGCTGATTGGTATGTAAATTTATTTTTTGATAAGCTAAGGAAATATATAACGTAACAAATTGCGAATAATTATTGTAATTTTTCCATTAAAATTATATAATAAAATTATATTTCCGTACCCTTAATATATAATAAATATATATAGAGTGTCCCAGTTTTGACCCAGCACAAATAATTACGCAGATACCCTCCTTTAGTAATTCAAAAAAGCAATATAGGCTCTCTTTAGGTCAAACTTAATATGGTAAAATCCAAATTTGAAAATTTTCTCTTGCTTAAAAGATACGGAGAAAAATCAAAGAATTGTCAATATAGAGACCCTATATTTTCTTATAGTCCTGTAAATGAAGGGACAAAGCTGTAAATAAATTTGTACAGTTTTCCCTTGTGGCGAAATTTTTAGGTCTTCGGGGATGCTTTTTGAGCAAAAAATGGCCCCTCGAGGCTCGAAAAATGGGTTTCCCGCTAATATCTGCCAAAATATGCGAATTGAAGAATTTTTGTTTAAACAAAAAATAAAGATCGCCTTATAGTCCACAAAAATGGTCCCTATAATTTTTTTCGAAAAATCGATAGTTTTCAAGATAATGGGACCCAAAAGTCCTCTTATTTGAGCCGCTCTACCGTTAGAATGCCGCTATCTTTATGGATTCACTATAAGCGAGCGGACGAATTGTTCCATTACTCGGGCAATAATTTACATTTTTTAATTATTTAAAGTTCATCGAAATGGAAAAACCCGTACCCATCATTGCATATCAGTTTGGGTCCATTCTGATTTTTCTATAATTTTAAAAAAAGCGGTCAAAGTTTTTTTCACAATATTTTGAGAGTATCTCATTAATTTATTAATATTTTTTGCAAAAATGGTTTGTTATTAACAAATAATGATGATGGCACACCCGAACGTAAAGTTATCCGGAGGTAAAATACCCCTCCATTCGGTTCTCCGGGCGAGGGGTACATTTGGGGGGCCACCATCGAAAAGTCTGATATCGTTTACAAATATATGTGGGCTTAACTCTAACGTGAACTCTGTTCACCATTATCTTCAATCCTCCAAACCCCACATACTATTTCTTACCGAAACCCAAATAAGTCCCAAAACAGCAACCAACCACCTCCTTTTCCCAGGTTATGAACTCATTTCATCTTTTCGACCCCATGGCGGCGTTTGTGCTCACGTTCGCAACGACCTGGCTTGTGTTAGGGTTTCTAACCTCGAATCGGGTAGGCCTGATATTCTTTGGCTTAAACTTACTTTCAGATCTTCTACTAAATTCATCTGCTGTATATACCGGTCCCCGTCTGACAATTCCTACAACGAGTTCTTTGATTTCCTTCAAAATAAAGATCGACAATATTATTTCCCAGTTTCCATTGGCCGAAGTAATCGTCCTCGGGGATTTTAATGTTCATAATAAGGATTGGCTAGGCTCCACAAAACTGATACACAAGGCAGAGCAGCAGAAAATTTCGCAATCAGCAACTCGCTCACCAATCTAATTATGGAACCTACCTACTTTCCTAGGGTTCCCACCCATAATTCTAACCCCTAGATCTCTTTCTTACTTCCACCCCGAACTCTATCAGCATCAGTAACTGCTCCTTGGTCGCTCTGACCATGGTTTGGTCACCGTATCATACTCCACTCATTTTGAGGCAACTGAAAGCATGCCGCCACGAACCATCTGGCACTACAATTCGGCCGACTGGGATGGTCTAAGAGATTTCTTTGCCAGCTACCCTTGGAATCCTACCTGCTTTCCTACTCACGATCCTTCAGAAATATGTAAACAAATTACCGAAACAATTCAACTAGGCATTGAGAGTTGGAAAGCTGCACGTAACCTGCCCCCAAAAAGATCCAAGTCTCCTTCTAACTATAGACCTATCCTCTTCAGTTGTTTGCAAGGTAATGGAAAATTCATTAATTCCCAAATCTTAAATATTGGAAAAACATAAGATCTTACATGATAGACAATATGGATTCCTTCGTAGATCCACAGCTGATCTTCTTCCTTTGTCTCACACAACTGGAACAAGTCCCTTGAGTTTCTTGGTGAATCCCAGATCGTTGCTCTTGACATATCCAAAGCTTTCGATCAGGTCTGGCATAAAGGGCTTCAACAAACTCTTCTTAGGTTTCCACCTAAGCTTTGCTCTTGGCTTTCCAGTTCCTTTCTAATGACAAAAGACCGTTTAACAATCGAATAAAGATAAAGTTCTCTCTTGCTCAAATGGCAGTAAAGCTTTTTGGTCATTTGCCAAAAATATTAGTCAGAACTTTTGCACACATTCTTTTCCACCCCTAATCTCTGAAGATGGAATTGTCTCACCCCCAAAGGAAAAGCCGAACTATTTGCCAAACAATTTGCTGCCAATTCTACGCTGACCCCTCCTATTAATCTTCCTCTTCCAACAGTTGTCCCGTTTCTCATAAAATGTCCGATATAATTTTCAAAGTCAAACAGATCAAGCGTATTCTTTCTTCTCTTAATACTAAAAATCGTCTGGGCTGGATGGCATACCAGCAATCGTCTTAAAAAATGTGCTCCCGAGCTTGACCCATCTTAACCTGCCTCTTCGAATCTCTTACGACACGGGCATTTTCCCGGAGTTAAAGCTGCACGTGGCAACCTGTCCCCAAAAAGGTCCAAAAGTCCCCCTTCTAACTATGGGACCTATATTTTCTTTCGTGTTTGCAATGGAAAACATAATTCCCAAATTTTAAAGTATCTGGAAAAACATAAGATCTTACATGATAGACAATATGGATTCCGTCACAGTAGATCCACAGCTGATCTTCTTTCCTTTTCTCACAAACTGGAACAAGTCCCTTGAGTTTCTTGGTGAATCCCAGATCGTTGCTCTTGACATATCCAAAGCTTTCGATCAGGTCTGGCATGACGGGCTTCTTAACAAACTTCCTTCTTACGGTCTTCCACCTAGCTTTGCTCTTGGCTTTCCAGTTTCCTTCTAATCGACGTATATCAGTTAGTGTAGATGGTCATTCCTCCAGCTTCTACCAAATTAATGCTGGGGTGCCCCAGGGCTCAGTGCTGGCACCCACGCTGTTTCTTCTACACATTAACGATCTTCTCTTCCACAATCAATCCCATTCATAGTTTTCCTGACGATAGTACCTCCACTCTAGTATTCAATTTCTTAAGCCACCGTGTAATTCTGATTTTGAAAACAAGCGCAGGTCAATGCAGATATCTCTTTCACAAGACCTCAAACTTATCTTGGATTGGGGCGCCAAAAATCGTGTTCAGTTTAATGCCTCAAAAACACAGTCATGTTCGCTGCGCGAAAAAGTCTGCGAATGCTCATCCCTTACATATGAGCGCCAAGTTCTGCAGAACAAAGAGTCGTTTAATCTAGTCGGCGTTACTTTTGAGAATAACCTCAACTGGCACAAACACATTTCATCCATAGCTTCGGCAGCTTCAAAAAAGATTGGATTCCTCTTTCGAGCCAAAAATATTTCTCTTCTTCCAATCTGTACACTCTGTATGTATCCCAAATCAGACCCTCTTTGGAATATTGTTCTCATGTCTGGGGAATGGCGTCCCCTACAACACTTAGCCTTCTGGACTCCATTCAAAAAAGAGCTGTTCGTCTTATTAATGATCCAACGCTCACAGAAAGGCTTCCTCTTCTTGCCCTTCGTCGAGCTGTAGGGGATCTGTCGCCCTTCTATAGGTAGGCAGATGGATTTATAGTAACTTATTTTTTACTAAACAGGTCAATATTCTAAGCCTAAAAAAAGTTACGACATTTAAAACAAGTGAGGTAGGCCGTAGCTGGCGCCCTCTAGTAGCAAAATCAAAAGCGTGGACGAATTTAAATTTCTCGCCTCAAAAACCCCCAATCCCAAATTTTGTACTGCTAGGTCATTTGGTTAAAGAATTATTAAGAAAAAACGAAAGCAAAATTAAAAGTTTAACACCCTGTATCTTTGTTATTATTAACTTTCGGATAAGGCAAGTTTACGTAAATTGCATTATTTTGACCTAAGGAATCTGCTGTTGCTCTGTGTCCCATTACTTTTGGGACACCCTGTATACAGAAAAATGTTTCATACAAAAGATTCTTAATAATGATTGTTGGATAATCTGCCAATTTTAGAATAAGTATACGCGGTCGGGTAAAAAAGTTATCGCACCTAACCTCATTTTTTCTTAATGGAACACCCTGTATATTTTATTTAAATAAATAAATATAAAATATAACCATTATTAATGACATTGGTTTTCTATGCGATTTATTTAAACTTTATTACTTTAAACCACAGTGGGCTATGAAACAAAAGCTAATATCCTAGAAACAAAAATATGTTGACATTATAGCTAAAAAGACATACATGGTCATTAAACGTAAACTAAAGAGGTCATATTTGTGACTTTTATAGTATTAAAAAAAACTTGTGTATTTTTTACCGTAGATCTGAAAAAACATTTAAAAATAAAATATTTGAATTCAAACTTGAGAGATAAGACACCTTATTAAAAAACCTGGTTCTTTCTGAAAGCGGGGGGGTCTTTAAATTTATTCCCTACATTTCAATAAAATGGATTAAGTATTTATTTTAGGTAACAGCAGAATTAATTTAAATATGTTTCTCTTATATTTTACGGAATTTATTGTAAGCTTTTTCTACTTTTTCATATAAAGTAAATAATTTTGCTGTTAGCAAAAATAGGTACAAAATTTTTTTTTTTTTTGAAACTGTTAAAAAAATTAGGCGCTTTCAACGAAGCAATAAATAAGATGTTTTAATAAGAAAACATTAATTTTATTTGGTAAATATCTCATTTGTTTAAATTCAAATTATTTTCTTAAGTGTTTCAGAATTTCTTCAGTAAAACAACACAAGGTAGCTATAATACATTTTTTTTTAATATGAGAAGAGCCACAATAATAAGCCTGTTTAGTCTTGGCTGAATTACACTGTACAGGGTTCTCATTTTTGAGGCTTTTATAGGGTATCTTCGTCATTACGAATAATGGTATTAAAAAATAATAAAGGCATTATTTGCTCTTTTTGGGTCAAACTTACAATCGTAAAATAAAAATTTGAAAATTTTCGATCCTGATAATCT
>JAHBCN010010729.1:0-30801 GCA_019359885.1 Listronotus oregonensis | reverse complement strand
CAACTGCATTCTTGAATTTACCCCCATGCATATGCCTTAAATTTTGAGGAAGCTTATTATAAAGGGTAAGGCAGCTGTAAAAAGGAGAGTTTTTAAAAAATGATGTCCTGTGTAAAGTAATTTCGATCCTTGTATTGTTTCTTGTGTTGTAAGAGTTAGATGCTCCGAGTCTTCCAAACAATTCCCCATTTGCATTCACATAAGACACACACTTAAAAATGAACACACAAGGCAAAGTAAGGATCCTTTTCTGAACAAATATGGGTCTGCAACTTTCAAGCGGCTTAAGATTAAATATAAGTCTTAATATTCTTTTTTGTCCCACAAAAACTCTACCTAGCGCACCACTACCTCCCCAGGAGACAATATTACTAGAAATATGGCTGTAAGCCAGTGAATAGTACACGGAAATTAACCCAGACCCATCCAGTGTATTCTTAAGATTAAGAATAGCATAATATGCTGAATTCAGCTTCGAACAAACATACTCGACGTGATAGACAAAGGTCAATGAAGAATCAATGATGAATGATGAATTTTGCAGTGTCTGAAAATTTGATATTGTTGATTATTTCGAAGTTAGATAAAGGTGAATGGATGGATGAAGAGGATTTTATAATTTCAATATTTATAAATATGCTATTGATTACATATTTAAATGTTAAGGTCTCTCTGATCTTAATGTTCAAAGGGTGGTAATATACCACTGCACCTAGACCTCAGTAGGTCCTTTGTGCTTCCTCTTGTAGGCGGGAGATTCACTGCGTTGTCCAACCTATTGATTTAAAATAGTTGACGACGTCTTTATGTGGAATCTCCCTAATTTCGGTCAGTAATGGCCAGCCAGTTCGTGTTCAGCATGGAGTTCCGTTCAAATGCGAGGGCAGGACAATCGCAAAGAATGTGTTCCGCGGTTTCATCTTCTTGTTCACAGCCTCTACTAATGCTGTGTTCGTTAGACCCATTTTAAATAGGTGTCCTCGTAGCCCGCAGTGACCAGTTAGAACGCCCGTTAGTGTTCGGAGGTTTCTTCTGGACATCATAAGTTTTTTTTCGCTAGTGACTTGTCTGGATAGCTCAGCATTATTTTAGCAAGGTTGCAGTTTGTAGTATCATCCCATTTTCCTTTAAACAGTCGATGGGAGTATTCTTTAATGATGTCTTTAATCGCTGTTGTTGTCAGTCCAGTGGTGGGGACGGGACCAACTAGTTTCCGTCCCGCAGCCGCCCTGGCCAGCGAGTCAGAGGTAGGATTACCTTTAGATATGTCATGTCTCTGGATCCAGGCTAGGTTCACCACATTATTTATACCTAAAGTTCAAAATTTCTGTCAGTGACTCATTTAATTCCTGCCACCCAACCGACGAAGCGGCTGAATAAAAATCTAACAGTAGTAAATGATTTTTAAGCCTATGATATACTTTTCCGCTCAAATAACAGTGAACCGGCCAAAAGTTTCATCGCCACGTTGTCATAATTCGCAAAAAAATAAAATCCACCCCCCAAAAAAAAAAGGGCAACACTTCTTGCTTTAAACTTGAAGAGATTAAAATAAGCGTATCGACAGGGTTTTGTGTTCAATATTTTATAGTTAAGAAAAAATGGAACAATTTTAGTTTAAATTTAATTAAAAGCGTATACAGGGTTTTTCTAAATTTATAAATTTTAATAATTGTATTATTGATATGTTTTGTATTAAAATTTATTTGTTAAGGTTTTTTCTAAATATAATATTCCAAAATTTTAATAGTTATGTTTTGTATAAAAGATTTATTTTAAGAACGAAAATGTATAACAACTTTAACTATTATTCGTTCTTTTAACGTTTTTTTGGGATTCGGGAACGAAATCCAGAACTAACCACTTTGGATGCTGCAGAGATATGTGCAACTTTAACAAAAGTTTTTTCGCGTACGGTATTCAGAGTTTTAAAAGGCAAAAAAACAATATTAGTAATTATTTGGATACTGGAAAATGCGATTTTTTCGCTATTTTTGCACACTTTTTATTTGATTGTTAAACATGAATCAGAAGCTGTTTTTTTTTGGCTGCCTCTTATAGTATTTAAAAAAAATAATAACTGAATTGTTTAATTTTATTTTACGACATATTCCTTTAAATTCTGTCATTTGCACGAAAACATATTTAAAAACTCATAATATGTTAATATTAAAAAAAAAAACACTTAAAAAGTAAGGAAAACCTTAATTTTCAATAAAAAGTAGGTAAAACGTTTACGTCCGAATTCAACTCGAAATTTAAAAATGTTGACCTGTTACCAGGTTGTAATAGTTTTCTTAATGACATTTTTATAAGGTATGCGAACCTTGCTTCGCTCGACCCGCAATTTTGATCAATAATATTCTCGATATGGAAATTCTAAATATGGAACACGAAAGACCCGAAATAGTTATTGATTCTACAAGCTGATGATCTAGGCTTTGTTCCTTAATAGTGGATATTTTTGATGAAGCAATGCGTGTAATACGTATTTAATATTGAAATTGCAAGATCGGTGGTGAATTGGCAAGTCGGTGTAACTTGGATTGTCTATCGTTCTGCTTTTACATCTTTTTTAATTTATGTAAAGACTAAAATTTTATTATTTTTTTCATGTAGCAAAATAAAATCAGAGAAGGTAAAATTAAAGTAAAAAATGTATTTTTTTTTTGAAAAACGTTGAAAAATCGCCAAAAAAACTCAAATTTGTGTTCTATGACCTCAAAATAGGAGGTGTGCAAAATTAAGCAAAAAAAATACATTTTTCATTAATCCGAATAATACCAAAATAATATAGGCTTGTTACTAATTTAAAGGGTTGATGAAAATGTGAGAAAATAACTTTTGCTTGTAAAAAATATTTTCATGTTTTGACGAAATTTTATCATTTATTTTCTAAAATGCATACCCACTGGAATTGATTCCCTGACCCCACACAACCCGGGGCACTCTAAAACGAACGATGCGTCATTGACAGAAATTTTGGATTGAAGTATAGAGAGATGTTAGTCAGGGCTTGAAGACATTCTAGTACAAGTCACGAAGAAATGTTAAGATATTAGTTTTAGTTATATTAAAAGAAAGCAGAGTTACACCATTATTTGTTCTTAAAATATCATTTTCAATTACATCATATAAAGAATTTGTAGTTTTATTATTCCATAAAATAGTTATATCACCCGCAAAAATTAATAAATAAATTAATTAAAACACTATTTTGCTTTTCTAGATCCAGAAGACAGTCCGACACATAAAGGAGAAACAAAATTAACCGGCACTTCTGAAAACATGCAGGTAGACTACAAACAACCGCAGAATCTCAACGGCCACGGAGACCACAACGGCCTGAGTTCAAGTCCCGTGAACGGCAAGGCATAAAGAAATGTGTGTGATAAGATATTTTAAACCTTAACTACTACCTACTAGGTATTGTCCTAATAGTATTTTGTGTCCTCTTTCTTTTTTTCTTTTGGTGTTTAGTAGATATTTTTTAATTTTATCTAGTAGTCATGTGATTTCTGTGTTCACAATAATGTTGTTTAGTGGAAGCCATCGCAACTCAAAAAAACAGCGTTCTTGCTGTATATCTTAATCCCAGTGCCGAGTTTGGATTTTTTTATACCCAGCGAACATGATTACACATTTTTCGCTTATAAATAAATACTGAGTCATCCAATAAGAATTAAACGGCCATATAACATAGCCATATTTGTGGCTCTCCTGGAATTAAAAAAAATGATATAACCATCTTGTGTATTTTTTCTCGTAGAATCCTGAAACACACCTAAGAAGATTATTTGAGTTAAACCAAAAGATACACAACATAAAAGTAAAATTTTTTAAATTGGTTCATTTTTAAAAGTGGCATATTCATTTTAGTAACGACAGAATTAATTTAATTCATATAAGAAATTTGCGATTTAATTTAGAATATTGAAAAAGGTAACAATAAATACCTAAATGGCATTGGTAGTTATCGTTACCTTTCCTAATTTAAATCATAATTTCTCATATGAATTGAATTAATTCTGTTGTTATTAAAAATGAATACAATAATAAAGAATTAGAAAAATGGTATATTACTTTTGTTTTAATCAAGATCATCTTCTTAAGAATTATTTACATTCTGCAGGAAATACACACATTTTTAATACATTCCTGAAGATGCATCCTCATATTGATATCGAAACGTCGGAAAATAGTTTACGTAATAAATAAAGAAACATAATTCTTGATGGCCAAAACCGAGAAGACCCGTTGTATTTTAGTTATCACGATATAATTTTTGGGTTGGGATGGATTTTCAAACACAGGGTGACCGTTATAAAGTGTTTTTTTTAACGCAATTACCCAATTTTTAATGGAAATAATTTTGACGACATAAATAGAGGATAAAAAAATGTTTTTTGTACGACCAGGCGTAAATTACAATTTTACGCTCCCATTTGAGGGCGTAAAAACGCGATTATTTCTAGGAACTTTCTAGGATATCAATGTTTTTGTGCAGGATTATTGTCAATTTTAGCATGTAGTAAAAGGACTATAGTGTTGAGGGCTTCTTGTTTTGATTTTTCTTCTCTGACAAGTATACCAGCAAATCACTTGCTGTTAGGAAATGAACCGTTTGTAATTTGCATCATATCATGAAATCACCATATGCCTTTTTATAAATTTGTCTTGACTTTTGTGGCAACAACTGTAGACAGACTTTCTCTGCAGCTTCAATTTCTGAATTGGGTACATTCACGTATAGGAGAACCTTTAAAATGATAGCATATATGCATATAAATCATATAGTAACCTCAAAAAAAATTAAAAAACATATTTCAAGCAAAAACTGTCCTTTAAAATTTAAACGCCAAAAATTGGCGAAAAAAAACCTTTCCGAAGGTCACTGCTGTCTGACGTCACAGCGCATATAAACAGTAAAGCGTTATTCATGTTTCTAATACATTGTCATTTTTTAAGCGAGGTTTAATTTTACTACGACATTATTTACGTGGCTATAGTCTAAAAAATTTAAGTTGCTGTTAACATCATGAAACATTCACAGCTGTTTGAATGGGTAATATGTACGAATCACAAAATAAATGGTGTTTTGTGCCGCTTTGCACTAGCACATCTGTGAGTACACCGAACAAAATTTTTGTATGTGTGCCTTGGGAGGATTATGAGCGTAAGAAACGATGGTTTACAGCAGCAAGATGTGATATCCAAAATCAAAAAGTGATTTTTTTTGTTTTGAAGACCACTTTAATTGTAAGTTAGAAATAAGGTTATAATTAACAAATACATGAATATATTTTTTCTAATTTGGTATTGTAAAATATGTTTTATTTTATTTAACACATAAAATAAATACTTACAATGCTGCTTTTGCACTTCTGATTTTTGCTGAATTAAAACGTTCGTCATTTTTAATGTAATCCATCACCATAAACATATTACAGAGGCTAAACTGTTTGTGGAAGCCTTGACAAATCCTTCATTAGCCATAATAAATGAAAAACACTTTATTTAGCCACGCAAAATAAAACAAAATACTAGTTATGTCGAGATTTACCGCAGCACAACCGAAAATAGACCAAATCGATATGTAAACAATCTGTATTTATACGCGATGTGACGTCACGGGTCGTTTTGCAGTCTCCTTTTTTACCTATGTTTTCATACCTGAAATATTCGGTACTGGCTCTTTGATACGCACTGGTGAGATTATAAAATTGACCTGGGGACACGTCCCTACGAATTTATGTGTATTTTGCTTTGTTTAAAAAATATGAATAAAACCCAATTGTTGCCCTCGCATAGCTCAGCGAGCGTAAAAATACTATTTTACGCCCTTGATACAAAAATAACTTTTTAAATAATTTCCACTTATAAGGTCACTCTGTATATCCAAGTTTTTATTTTTTGACAGTGCTACTTAGTATAGTATTAAAGTTATATTTCTTTATTCATGCAGTAAACATGAACAGTGATTCTAGCGATGATAAAATAACTGTTCAATGTCTGTAGTGTGAAAAATTCTTTAAAAAAATCTACTAGTAAAATCATTCTTTAGACCTAAAAGACATGTTGATAGTATAGTTCTTTAGATGGTACTTCTCTAATTTTTAATGAATTTTTGATGTGTAACTTCACCGAAAATATGTAAACAAAAATTGTAGATAATAATCAATTCTATAAAACATTTTCGAGGTAACCTTTCGTATTGTTTATTACGTCTTTTAAGAACTGTTTTACCTGAAAATGAGTAATTTTAACAAAATCTCATATTTTTGTAATATTTACTGTGATCTTTATAAAAAAATAAACCAAAATACTTAATGTTAATTCGTATTTGCGGCATTTGGCTTTATTGGAGAATGAATTAATTAGTTTCTGGGCCTCGCGCCAGGTGGGACCACTTCACTCGGGGTGTCCTAACTCTATTTATACACTAAATATCTCTGCTCCTGTACCGGGTGTCCAAATAAGAAAGGACGCCGGCTGTATCTCAGAAAATTTTTATCGCACAGCGTTGGGAAAAATATTTTAGTAAAAGTGGTCAAGAGATAGCTGGAAATTATTTCCAAGTTTCTGAAATTGCTGCTAGGGGGCGTAACTGCAATCTTGAATCTAAAAAAGGGATGTTTTGTGAATTTTGCTATATTAACCAAACAAGAAAATACCTGATCTTTAAAGTCAAGGATAATCTGAACCTTTTTTGTTTGTCAATTTTTGCTGTATCTCTAAAAATAAAGTGGTGGGGGGTATTTAAAGGTTTTCGTAAAAAACACTCTGTATCTTCACAACAGCTAAGCCGATTTTAACAAGCTTAGGCTAGTTGACAAGAGCTCTTCTTGGGCTATAAATGTTATAATTTAGTTTCACATGTTGCCGCTAGAGGGCTTTTTTCGATATTCCGACAGAAACGGTTAGTTTTCTCAAAAAAAATTAAATGCATTGGTATAAGTTTTTTCATGAAAAATTAGCTAAATAATGTGTAAAAAAGCTTGCGAAAACCGTATTTCGATATCTTGTTCCTTACCTAAAATTTAGGCCAAAGAAAATTTTATATGTCAATATCTCAAAAACTACTAAACCCACAAAAATTTTTATAGGACATTAATTATGTATTTTTACGGAACCTTTAATTTAGATTATATTATCTTTTCGTCTAAATGCAATACTTTATAAGTTATAATAAAAAAATCAAATTCCTGAGGTATACCTTAAAAAAATCCTAAAAATTCTATTTTTTGATTATAACTCGTAAAGTATTGCATTTAGGCGAAAAAATTATATAACCTTAATTAAAGGTTGTGTAAAAATACATAATTTGTCATATAAAATTTCTTGTAGAGTCTTCGCCAATAGTAAAGAGTACAATGACGTCAAATGCGCACAAACCGATATTCGCCGAGGCAGCAACACGTGGGTCAGTGCAGTGTGTACTATCCGGACATCGGCATCGGTAGCGTGTTTATATTGATGTGAATATTACGAAACTAAAATTATTGTGTGTTTATCTTTGAACTTTTATGTTTCTGTTCCGATACGCCTTCTTCAATTTAATTTTATTTAGAAATATATTTTACAGTAGATTCTTTGGAAATTGTTTACAACACGGTTTTTGCTATTTTAGCGATTAAAAAAATTATATAGACACATTCTAGTACTTAGCCGAATAAAACCCTACCTACGCAGATGGAAAATATCCTATATTTTCTTATTTTTTAGTTTACAATCTTCGGGACAGGGAGCGAATAGGGGTGCTGGGTGGGTAAAATATATTAGCTGCTAGTAATTTACCCAAATCACATATATCACAACACAATTTGTTAAATTACACTAAAAAAACACAGTTTTTTCTTGAAAATTAGCGAAAAATTTAGCAAATACTGGAAATGATCTTTAAGAAGTACGTAAGTGTTTGGAAGTTATTGTTTGTATGAAAATTAATATTTTATTTCTTGTAAAAATGAGACAAATCGGAATCTTAGTTAAATTAAAAGAAGCATACACATTTGTTAAACAAACTCAAACTCAAAATGCTTTATTGTCTGAAGCAATCATATGACAAAGCTGGAAAAAATCATCTACTAAAAATATTTAAAGATAATTATATTTTGAATAATCATACATCATCAATATTTACTGATTAAAATTAAATAAAAAAATTAAAAACGTAATTATTTTAACAATTTCCATAATTAAACATTTGAACCGTACGCCGCCACTGCCATTTAATATCGAAACCTGCTGCAAAGAAAGACGGAGAGACCACTCTCTCAATTTATTCGCGCAGTGACCAATTCATTTATTTTTTGAGAAACATAACGCATTTGCTTCTTGGAATGTTGGAAAAAGCCCTCTACCGGCGACATGTAAAACTAACAAAACTTCAAATATAAAATTTATAGCTCTTTTTAACTATCCTACGCTTGTTAAAATCGGCTTAGTCGTTTTGAAGATACAGAGTGTTTTTTACGAAAACCTTTTAATACCCCCCACCCCTTTATTTTTAGAGATACAGCAAAAATTGTCAAACTAAAAAGGTTCAAATTATCCTCAACTTTAAAAATCAAGTATTTTTTTGCTAGGTTAATACAGCAAATTTCACAGAAACATCACTTTTTTAGATTCAAGATTGTAGTTACGACCCCTAGCGGCCATTTTAGAAACTTGAAAATAATTTCCAGCTATTTTTTTGGCTTTTACTAAAAGTATTTTTCCCCAACACTGTGCGATAAACATTTTTTGAGATACAGCCGGCGTTCTTTCTTATTTGGACACCTGGTACATTACAAAAATAAAATTTTTAAAAACCGATTTTTTTGAAAATTTTAACTGTATTTTCGACAGAAATAGTGTAGTTTTTGTCTCGAAACGTCGACAATTTTTGTATGTATTTTTTTAAAGCTTTTAACCTGCGACCTGGATGAAAGTGACCCCATCTGGTGAGAACCCCAAAAAAATTTTTAATATTGCCCTTTTTTTAACAAAAATTTGCCCATTAATTGTTTATTGGAACCATTAAATTGTTACTACGCACTCTACAAGGGTATACTAAAAAGTTACATACCCCTTTTTATATTTTCAAGGTGCTTTTATGGGGCAATAAAAACATTCAAAAGTTTTAATGACCCTTTTAAAAAGTGTAACCTTTTAGCATGCATATTGTGTTCGGTGCTATTTTTGGCTATAGCTGTGATTTTATTGTTTAAGCTAGGTATTATAACATACTAATACCACAACTAAAATTTGCCTCTTTTATTTCAATGTGATAGTTATAAACTTTTGCTCAAGGAAGTTTAAAGGTGTATGGAAGGCCAATGCTGTAGAACGAAATTGTCCAGGCGTGCAGGGCAGCGGGAATAGGGGAATCGGCCCCGCGGAGTTTGCACAATGAATCGTAGGTCAGGTCCGGACTTCCATAATTTCATGTACTTATCACGAATTTTGTGATAAAAGAAGGGCAAGATAGAGTAAATGTGTTTAATCTAATTATCATATTTAAGGATCGATATCTGCAAAATAAAACGTTGACGAAAAATACTTAGTTTAGATTTGTAATTTGAACTGATTGTTTGTGTTTTAACATACCCAGAATACCCCTGATTAGAAAAACAAGCGCATGTCAATCCAGATATCAGTTTCAAAGACCATAAACTAATCTTGAATTGGGGCTTCAAAAATCTTGTCTAGTTTAATGCCCCAAGACACAGTCATGTTTGGTGTCGCGAAAAAGTTATTTAAAAATTTTGGCATTACTTTTAGACAACCTTAACTTACATCCATAACCTCAGCTGCTTTAAAAAAGCTTGAATTCCTCTTTTGAGCCAGTAAGTATTTCTATCCGTCTAATCTGTATATACAGAGTATACAACTATTACTTGTTGTCTTCTTCCTCTGCAGTGGCCTATGACGTCCTCCATTAGGGATGGTGGACAGGTCCTTTCTTCTCCGGGAAATAGACGCAGCAGACTACCCAGGTCTTAGTCCCTTCCTCTGCTGTTGTGGGTTGCCTGTACTGTAACAAAGTCTCTAGAGCAGAGCTCCGGGATTAGTGTACAGCTGATGTTATTACTATTATAAAGAATACAAGCTCTTGGGTTGTTATCATGATATAGTAACTTACCTCCGGATGGATTGAGTCCTCTGATGGCTCCGTTGTTTAGCCATGGTTCCTGTATAAGGGCGATATCCAGGCCTTCTTCTTGGAACCTTCTACACAGCACGGCTGAGGCAGCCTTGGCATGGTGAAGGTTCACTTGGATCACCTTTATGGTATCCATTGTAACTAAGAGGGCTGGGGATCGACTCCTCAACAGGGCCTCCTCCTCCTCCGTAGCGGTGTCCATTTGCTGATAGACTGTATGTCTTTTCAGCGGACTGGTGCCACTTTGAGCAGAAGGCTCGTCAGTATCGACCTCCCGTTCCCTCTCCTCCGGTGCTATGGGCCCGGCCTTCGATGTACTGGCCTCGGGTTCCTCAGCGGTCCTTTGTGTGAGCCCGGCCTTTGATGTGCTGGCCTCGGGGTCTTCAGCAATTTGTTGGACTTTTTTGTCCTTTCCGGAACTTGAGCTTTCCGAATCCGAAGTATGGGCTCATGTTCAGTTTTTCCAGACCTTCGAGGGACTGTTTGTCCATGGAGAAGGTCCAGAGTTGGCCTTTGTCCTTTGGGACTGCTCCCCAGGACTTCCACACGTTTGTGTTTAGGCCTTTATTGCCTACCGATATCCTTCTTAGGATTCTTTCAGCTGGCATTCTTTCCCCCCGTTCATCCGGGATAAAAACGGTGCAGGTGACTGGCTTTGGCAAGTCCTTGTCTGTCAGTGCCTTTAACACTGCTCCCTCCCAGGGCTTGAGTGTTGGTATTTTGTAAGTAACAAACAATAAACACAAAATTACACAATTGAATAAACCAATAATCACTAAAATATAAAGGTTTTTTTTAATCCAAAAAAATTTCGGCAACCGCAAAATAAAATCACACAGGGCAAAACAATTGAAATTAATACGGCGTAAACGACAACAAAATATGTAATTCGCTTGGTGGGGTTGATAAGATAACGGCACAGCGCGGGTATGATTTCATAAACACCGCGCCGTCGCACACGAAAACGGGACTCCGGCTCTGTCAAAAGATAATGTGTTGCCTACCTACAAATTCTGTGTATGTAGGCATCACATTACAATATTTTGGGGAATTTTGTTAATGCGCAAAATCGAGGGGGCCTCTCATGACAGTTATTTTCATAGAGGGCCGGAAATTTTTTGATCGAATAAGCCATAGTATTGGGCTTCCATCAACCTTCAAACTTTCTTGCGTTTGCTTCAAACAAACTTTTAAATTGAGAATTTAATAGAATTGATGTGTAGAAAAATAGAATATAGAGAGCTGTAGAAAAATGTCAGTAAAAAAACTAAATAATTATTTTTAGAGGAGCAATTATAAATAGATTAAATTGACACGCAATCGCAATATTTATAAGTTTTAACAAACTGTAAAAATAAAAAATTACGTGCTTGATCCAAATTATGTTTTTATTTTAAGTTATTTTATTTATTGATTTTAATTGACTGTTTTGATGTGTAATTTAAGATGAAATTGTTTTACCTGATTAATCGAAGCTACTCTACATCTGGCTGAAATGTATTGTTTTGTACTTATCTTTGTAAGCAGGTACTTAAATAAACTATCTCTATTGTAATGATGTTTTATTATATCACCATATACAGGGTGATCAAGGAGGGTGGCTCACCCCTTTTTTTTCTGAAGTTTCTTATAATATCAAATTTGTCCCATTTAAAAATCAGAAGTTAAGGCCATTTCCTGTAAAACCGGAAGTCACGTGACTTGTCAAATTTGACATTTCATGATATTCCAAAGTTTTATTTATTCGTCTTGAAAAATGTGGAAAAATGGGCTAAGCCACCCTCCTGGATTACCCGGTATAAGAATAAAAACGCTTTTATTACGTTAAAATTGTTTGACAAGAAGATAAAACAGTCAATACAATAGGCCTCTTGCACATATATTTTTTTTATTTCCGCGCCGAATTTGCCCATCTCTTTTTAACAAAAATCGACTGTTGAACGGGTCAAGATTCCTTTGTCTATGATTTAATTCGTGATGCAGTATTTTGAATAGACCACAAATTTAGCGCTGTTCCAAATAAGATCGATTACGCTTTAACAAAAGTTAGAGGTTCTCAATCAGGGTTGTAAAAAATCATGATTTAAAAAAAAAAAACAAAAATCGCGATTTAAAAAAAAAATCATGATTTTTTTTTGTAAATAGCACAATCGAAATTTGTAACGTGTCCTTATTCTTAAACATTCTCCTATCTCCTAATATTTTTCGTTTTTATAAACTCTTATATTAAATATTTACCGCGAGAAAGCACTTGCACTTTCTTGAAAATTCCTGTCAGAACACGCAGATTTATCGATCTACATAAAGGGGAGGAACGCGGACGGGCGTCATTTCCTAGTTAAGATCTGTGCGCGCGAGCATTGTTTTTACGGCTAACTGAAAATTTTGATATTGTGTAAAATATAAAATATAGTTTTTTGAATATGTCGTTTCGAAGAAGTGGTAGAAAGAAAGACCTTATCTGGCAGTTTTTCAAAGAAAAATCGGGGAAAGCGGAGGGAAAACCGGGATGTCGCGCTACATGTAAAAAATGTAATTTGGAAATGCAAGGATTGGTGGAGAGGATGAAAAAGCACTGGGAAAAATGTAAGAATGTAAAAAATAAAGACATCGATACTTATAGTGACTCGTCATTCTCGTCAACGTTATCACAATCAGTTTTAACCGTAAGTACCTTTTTATTATTTGTTAATTTTTAAAAATGGTGTTGAAATATTTTCCAATTTTCCATGTTTGGAAATTTTTAAAAACTTATTTTTACAACAATGTGATCAATGTGTTGGTTTCTGGTGCACTTTATGTGTCACGGAATTTCACAATTTTTGAAAATGCTTTGGAATTGATACGTTTTTTAACACTAAACACTATTTGCAACAAAAAATTCTTGAATGAACAATATTTTCTGAAAAAAATACATTTTTTTATTTTTTATCCAAGTAACTATTAAGGTATGTAACTATGACAACACAACACCTTTTATTTCTCAAAAAAGTGGCTCATTCAACGATTTTTTATTTTTGCTTTAAATTAAATCGATTCTATTTGACAGGCTCTATCAAACCAAACTAAAAATTATAAAATTCCGTGACACATAAAGCGCACCAGACCCAATGTGTTTTCTTAGATACTTTACATACATCTATCATCTATGGACAATTGAAGCCTCATATTGTTTTTTAATTGCAGGTACAACGTACTTCAAGCATAAATACATCACAAATTTAAACTGAACAAAACTTTCAGCAAGCAAGTACGTCGCACTCAGTTTCCCCTTCAATCCCAGTAAACAAAAAAGAAAAGAATGTAATAGTGACAATACTAACATTACTGACACAACTTCTTCTGGATCTCTGATGTCTTTTGTTGTACGTACTAGTAAGCCTGCCAAAAATGAAATTGATAAGCAGATTGCCAGAGCCCTCTATGCAACTAATAGCAGTTTCATCTGCCTGGAGCAATCCGAAGTTAAGAAAGCTATAGCACTACTGCGACCTGGATATGTACCGCCCAGTCGAAACGATGTGTCAGGCAGACTGCTTGATCAAATATATACCGAAGAAAGAAGCAAATGCTTTAAGGGGTTGTCTAGAAGTAACGTTTGTCTTTCACTCGATGGATGGTCTAATGTGCATAATGAACCCATAGTACCTATGTGCAACAATTTCTGCAGAAAATGGCTCCTCCTTTCTATTCGACACTGTAGATACCACTGGGCATCCACATACATCCGACTACCTAACAGAAATTGCAGCAACCCTTATAAACAAACTAAAAACCGAGTATGATTGTACAGTGAGTAGTTTCGTGACAGATAATGCAGCTAACATGTCTGCAATGCGAAATGAAATAAAGGCATCTGATAAATTCAATGTAATAGCATATGGCTGTGCTACACATATACTAAATTTATTATGTAAAGATTTGGAAATCGTTGATATAAAAGAGCATGTAGTCCAAATCGTAAAGTACTTTAGGAACAATCATTTTGCATCTGCAACATATGCCAAAGGAGGCAAAAAACTAGTCATACCTAGTGATGTTCGATGGAACTCGCTTGCAGACTGCTTGCAAGTATTTACCAAATCATGGCCCATACTTTTTAGAATCAGTGAAGAACACAAAGAAAAGATTGACAGTATTATCAGGGAAAAAATTTCAAACATTCATTTAAAGAGAAGTGCTGAAGATTACCTCAAAATTCTTAAGCCAATTTCCATTGCCATAGATAGGTTGCAAAAGACCGACGCCACTATTTCAGATGTTGTAGAGCAATTTAAAATATTAGAAGATTACTTTGAAGAAACTAATCTGACATTACATCAACTGCAAAAATTTAAAAATCGATATAATATGTGTATAACCCGTATCATTTGCTGGCATTTCTTATCGACCCAAGAAAACACAAAGTTTGACATATACTGAAAAAAATATTGCATTACAAACTGCAAAAGAACAGATAGTGGTTTATTACCACTAATCATCAAGTTTCTTGCCAAATCAGAACTATTTAACGATATTATGTTTCAAGATGATATCCTGAAAAGCATAAAACCTATTGACTGGTGGAAATCACAACGAAACGCAGATATTATTGAAAAAGAACTTCCCATAATTACACAACTGCTCTGTGCAGCTGCTTCGTCTGCATCAGTAGAGAGGATATTCTCAACATTTGGTTTAGTGCACTCTAAACTACGCAATCGATTAGGTACTGAAAAAGCTGCCAAACTAGTGTTTCTTTACAAATATTACAATTAAATTTGTTTTTGTTTTGAATATTTTCTGCAATAATACTTCTATCTATGTGTTCTTGTAATAAATTAATTTACTATACTAACGTAATTTATTTTTGTTTCGATTTTTCTTCATAACCCAAATTATTTTTTTTATAATTTTTTTTTTGATTTTAATCATGATTTAAATTTAAAAAATCAGTGATTTAAATCAAACGATTTAAACTTGCAACCCTGTTCTCAATGTTTGAAAATATTATTGTAGGGTGACTGTACATAACATGAGGTCTGTTCGTTATTTAGTTATATTTTACACTTTTTGGACCCGCCTAGTCCTAAAATACACCTTCCACAAGGGCGATATTGATAATTATGCACTGTTTGATTGTTAGTATCTCGTTTCGAAGCCGATAAAAAAATTTCGTTTTTTTTTAATTAGATACTTTTATTAACCCTATATTTCAATTTCATTTAATTCTTAAGAACAGCTGTTTTACGGCTGAACTACCTTAAATCATAATTAAATATTAAAAAATTAAATAAAACACCTTTTTGTTGACACTGTATTTTTAATAAAAATCTTTTATTTTCGTTGATATTGTTTTACAAACTAATTAAAAAACTCAGTAAAGTGGTATTATTAAAAAATAATATTAACTAAATGGAAACCACAACTTGTTATATAATTTTGCAGATAAAGCTCTAGATACAATATCTAATCTTACACCTAACTGGCTAAAATACTAAATATCAAAATTGTGCAAATGAACTACTGCAACTAATAGGAAATTTCATTGGTGAAATTAATGGAGTTCATTATATTTGTGTGGTATAATTCAAAGGGAAACATACACAAGACACATTTTTGAGAATCTACACCAAGTCTGAAATATCACATAATATGGGATTTTCTTAATCATGAAGTTGTCAGTGAAAATTAATTCTTGGGAAAAGTTGGAGAATATTAAAATTAATGTTCTGCTTTATGCCAGTCACTGTATAAAACCATTTAACATCAATACTTATGTCTTGCATATTATATTAATACAATGTAAAAACACAGTAGACTATATATATATTTCAAATTTTGATATGCCTTATTTTTCCCATAAAGTTTACATAACTCTACCTGATATAAAAAATATTACTTATATTATAAAAATTCTGTTAAATTTTTCTGATTTAGGTAGAGTATTGCAAAAGCTGTATTTTCGCTTTTAAAAAATCACCCCTTCTTGGGGGATGAAAATTTTCAAAAGCAAAGCATAGTAAACCATTTTTATACTACCACACATTTTTGATATGTAACTTATTTTCAAAGTTGTCTAATAATAATAAAAAACTGATATGATAATGGAGACAAAATATTTTAAGGTATATTGTATTTTTGTGATTGGTTGTCAACAACAGACCATTTACAACCTTTATTATCAATAATCTGCTAATTTTTGGTTAAGAAAAACAGTAAGAAACCATCGTTACTAACTTTTGAACCAATAAATTACACATTTGTTCAGGTGTTTTTGTCAGTCAAAAATGAACAGATTTTATACCTCCAATCTAAAATTGAACCATAATTTTTAAGAAACTAAATTTCTTAAGATTTGTTACTAATATATTGCTTCATAACTTTCTTGCCTGGCACTAGACCCTGGGTTAACCCTGGCCGTTTCCTCTTCTTTTTGTCTAATAAAGATTCTTCTTTAATTTGTTCAATATCTTCTGAAGTTGGCTGTTGCAATGAAGAGCTAGAATTTTAAAGAGCATTTTTTTAATATACCTACTAAAATATGAATATTTTATATACTATTTTTATAAAAAAACTTGTCTACCAACCTTGGACCCGTAACACCACTTTGACAAACTACTCCTCCCAATTTTGCCACTTCTTTTCGGCATCTAACTGTTCTTTGGTTTTTTGTATATCGGAATCATGGGCATATTTGCAGTTATGTCCAAATCTACACCTTCCCTTTCTATAATTCCAACATATCTTTTTTCCTAAAAAAAATTAAACAAATTTGTTGTGTCATGGTAATATTACTCTAACCACCAGAAACTCATAGATCCATTTAGTTCTTACCGTTTATAACTACTACATCTTTGGTGTTCACCATCTTTACGTGTTTCTGCAAAATGGCCTCTTTGGCATGTTCGGCTTCAAGAAAGGGATTTGTAAATACTGATGTTTGCGTTTGTGGATCTCCAACCTTTGGATTTCCATCGAAATTTGGCATGGGTAACTTGAATACTGGCGGAGGCAGTTTTTTTTCGTCTGGTTCGAGTTTTGGTTCTGTTTTGCTAAAAAATGTGACAGCTGACCCATTTTTTGTCTAGTTTATATTACCAATGTTTTATATATGTTTTAAACTTTAAGAACTTTGGAATTTATTAAAAATAAGGAAAATGGTTTCTTTTTAACTTTGCATGTCAAGAGTATCGAGATTTACAATAGAGATTAGTGTGAAAACAATGTTTTTTTTAAGACCAAAAAGCTCTACATACATTACTCCAGTTTCAGAGTCACCAGAAGACTCGGAATCATCTGTATCACTACCGTAATCTGCTACTAAAGACATCTTACAGACTGCTTTTAATTTTCTTCAAATCCCTGAGTATGGTTTAGATTTCAATTTTGTCTTTTGGTTATTTCCCTAATAACAAGTTAATACTCCCTCTATAAACTGGTAGTTTTATTTAATGCAAAATTAAAGTTTGTAGAAATGCAGGGCCAAAGCATCAAACATTACCACAAATGAAAAATTTAATAGCATTTTTGCTACCTAATTTACGTTTTCACTACCATTTTGTAATAGAAAAAGGTTAGCTGCATTTTTTTCTTCCTTTTCAGTTTTACAGAATTAACCTTCAGGGCTACATCGGTCACCTTCAAGCATATACCTACTAGAAGCAGCTTTGCAATAGAATAAAGTTAGCTGCATTTCTTTTCTTCTTTTTCAGTTTTACAGTTACAGCGTTAACTTTCAGGGCTACATTGGTCGCCTTCGAGCATATATCTTCTAGAGGCAGCCTTGGCGCGGTAATCTATAACTTTCTCTCACACGCTTGGCCGTGCGAGAGAGAAAGTAGTGCGCCCTCGTTTTACCAATGGTTTCCGCTATAAATGTATTATTAGTTGCATAAAATTATTTCTAACTTTTTTTAAAGGAAAATAATTAAACTTCGTAAACTAATTAACAATAAATTTTCTCACTGTCTAATGCTTGTCAGTAAACAGTTTTAGTAAGGTTAAATACTAACCCTCTCCTGTTTTATGGGATAAATACAGTTAAATAAACAAATTCTCGCATAACTTACGAATTTAATCATATCTCTTATCTGCGAGCCGACACGTATACATTTAATATCAACAATTTATTGTATCGTTAATATCGTATTTCACTTTTTCCAGTCTGGTGAAAGCCTTCACGGTGAAAAGTGTATTTTTAAAAGTTTTATTATTATTTTTTACGTGTTTTACCTGAAAGCCGGCCAAGATGAATATGTCGTGTAGCTCTCGGACGATAAAATACCTGATGTTCGCATTTAATTTATTTTTTGTGGTAAGTTTCCTGTATGCATAACAAGGTGTAATAATTTAACAGGTGTTAACCGAAAAACAATAATGCTTATGAACATCTGCTAAGATAACTCGGCGCCATATTTCTTTTCTATTGTTTTACCTGTAATCAACAAAGATAGATAAAAGTCCACACACATATAAACACTTTTTATAAGGAATAAAAACGCATCACGTGCCTTTTTTGAGTACAAATTTAAAAGTTAGGTTCTATTATTAATTAATTAATATTTATAATTTTTTATGGCATTAGGCCATTCAGTAATAGTAGAACCAGAAACCAATAGAATTGCCTTTACAGGAAATATAAATAAACTTACTACTGCTTACTACTACCCAAATCTAAAGCCCGCTTGACACGGATACATTTTTTATAACATTTCTGCGCGCAAAGGGCGAGTTCCAATATTTTACATATTTTTTGCTTTGTTTTCTTAAGCGCATTCCTGTATTTTGTTTGGAGTAAAAGCAGAAAGTCCATTCGCGTTCCTATATTCAATTTCAGATTATTTTGAACAAATCTGTTCACTCCAGATTTTCAGAGGGAGCTCAAGATAAACATGTCAGTTGTCAAATGTTAATTAAATATGCTTGATAATATATGAGGAGATAATATTTTAACTGCCAATATCCATTTATCAACAGAATAGTCTGTTATTTGTGCAACCCATTGGGAAAAGCACTATTTTTCGTAACGAGCAGATTTCTCGCTTCGCTCGTTCCGTAAAAGAATGTAATTTAAAAAAATAGTGTTTCCCAATGTGTGACATACAATATTTTTTCTTATTTTGAATATGATATGATTCTTTTTAATTCAAGTTTAAAATATAAAAAACATTTTAAAACTCATTGACGTTGTCAAATATCTTACTTTTCATCACCAGTTGCCAAAAATTTTACTTTTCGTAACTAGTTATGAAAACTAAGATATTTGACAACGTCAATGAAGTTGAAAACGTGTCACTTTAAATGTCAAAATTAGAAAAAAAAACATTATTAAATTTAACAGAAAACAGCTTAAACTGTAGTAATTACTAGATTTAAGTTCAAACGAACAACAGAATGTAAATTATTAACCAAATAGGAATGAATCCTGAAATAGTTATTTTTATAACAAGTACCTCAAATCAAGTTTTTTTTAGGTTCGTGTTACAAACAATTTCTTGTTGTTTATGCTCAAAAAAAAGAAACAAAATATTATGTATGAATAGTCCAGAGTTTATTAATCTTAAGGGGGTTATGACATCCGCCATATTGAAAAACTCTTCTGTGACGTCAAGAAGGGCCAATTTCGGCCATGTTGGATTTTATGCCGGACAGTGACGTAGAACTGAGGTGAAAACGAAAAACTGCTTTTATTCCGACGAACAAAATTTATATTTCAAAAATATAAATGTAATTCAATTATTGAAATTAAAAATTAAAGCGCCATCACGACGATGGCCTACCTTTCAATGGTACCTACTACATAAAATTTTCTTTAATAATGCCCATCTATATTACTACGTTTATAAAATTTTATGAGCAAGTAAAGAAGTTTGGGGTTTTTAATTATTTTTTTATCTTGGAACAGTCCGCGAAGGCTGAAGCCTAGTATTAACGCACCGTGGGTGTCTGAAGTGTGGTAAGAGGAAGTTTATTCACAAGAGACTTAAATTCTGCAGGTAGCAGGTTCCATAGTCATGACACTCTAGGGATGAAGGAACGAAGAAAGCGGGAAGTTCAGGGCCTCTTAGCCGAAAAAGAGGCATAAAAGTTGCGCTACGTGTTGCTCTGTTGGGAGCTGCCAGAGAAGGAATTATACTGGCCAACTCCTCTAAGCACAGGCCGTGGAAATACCTATAAAAGAAAGACAAATTCCCTACAGCCCGTCGGTGGGCAAAGGAGGAAGCTTTACTGTAAGTGCAGGATCAGAAATGGGCTTTTACAAGGTATCTTGAAGATCTTTGTTAGATTTTAAAATATCCAACTCCAGATCAGATAGTGGAAGCCATAGAATTATAACTTTTTTTTTAGGAATTTATGACGGTGTTTTTGTATTACTTCTAAATATATAAACTTGTCTATTAATCCTTAATTTATCTTATTTTAAAAACTAATTATGTTACTTTTAAAAACTAGTTATTTATTTCCTTACGTGCCATACAGCATCTTGATATTGCAGAATAATAGCAAGATTTTTCACTTTGGCAATAAAATGAATTATTTTATGTAAAAAAATGTGAATACAGGTTTATTGCTACAAAACTAAACTTTATTTGTTTCACAACTACAACAACACTACAATACATTTACAATTGCAACAATTAGATAAAATACAACTGAAATTTTTACATTTTGAAATAGATATGGAAGAAAAGAACACAGTACTTAGTGGTATTTAATAATATTTTGTGGTATACTACATTTCATATTCTAAAACATAAAAATCATTTAAACATTAAAATCCTACTTAATACAAACACAAAAATTTCATTTATAGTTTTTTCCTTTTTGATCAGGATCTCATAATCACATGTTTTGCAATTTTTCTGGAAGACATAAAAATCGTCTTTTTTAACATGCTCCGAGCAAATGACAGAATCCTTATGGGGAACACAACTTTTTGGTCTATTGCACACTAAGGACTAATTAAAACTACACGACTAAACACTACCAAAAACAATATAGTAAAAACAGTCAAAACCAATAAAATATCAACTCTGTACACAAATATTTGCAACTGTAAAAATAACCCCATATAAAAACTTCAACTTGTGGCACGACTCTGTCCACAGCTGAGAATGCTAGTAATTTTTAGAGTTACCCGACAGGGCCGCCAACATAAGCGGTACTTTTCACACCCTCACGTCTTGGACTTTTGCTATCCCCATTCTCGACGATGTCATAACCCCTTAGATTAATAGACTCTGGAATAGTCGTTTGACAACGCCAGTCAACTTTTGACAAATGTCAAAGAAAATTTACTTCACTTAACAAGCCGTGAACAACCACTTGGCAACGCCGCAACCGGCATGAGATTCAGATCGGTTTCTGGCGAGCGCGATGGGCCGTAATCCGGGTATCGAGGCGCTTATTTTTAAATTCATTTAAGGCTCGATTCAAAGATCGCGTAAATAGTATTGATATTTCCATTAAAATAATTAAATCAGTATAATAATTGAAAAAAAGAATATTTATATATAATATTTAAACTCTAAAACAAATTAATTTATGTGCATAGGTCGAGGCATAAGAATATGATGCTTTTTGTAAAAGCAAACAAGTGTAATTTAACATTTAGTTAGTAATTGTACTTAGTTTGAGTTTTGTTTATTTATTTATTGAATGTGTCTAGTATCCTTTTCTTGTTTCTTGACTCAGCCTTTTCCGATTTTTCTGTGGCATTTTTGTTATTTCTTTTTTAACACAATTATTTAAAAGAATGTTTGAAAAATAGAGCCCATCATAATGAACATATTTTTGTTCTCATTACCACAAATACATTGCGAGCATAAATCATTAAAGCCTTCATGTTGTCTAGTGCTTAAGTTAGTTAGATCACACAGGATAGCTTTTTGATTTTCCATTTTTATTAAGTCACTCTCAGTAGCAGGGTCATTAATAATTTTCTCAAAAATCGCGCACATGTGGGACAGAACGTCTTTAACAATTTTTGTAGGAGCCTTTAAACCGCCACGTTGTAGACAATCAGTATTCGTCGTAAATTAGGTTTCCTTACTTTCAACAAGAAAAGAAACACAAATGTTACAATTATTATATTTTTTACAATTTTGTGGGCAGCATAACCGGCTATATAAATTTGTACCGATTTGTCAATTTCATATTCATTTAGGTATTCAGTTTCAAGTAAAAACAAAAAATTTTCAGTGTAATTATTTTAATCAATCAAGATCATTTTCCTGGATACAGCTGTCTGCGTCTAATTTTTTTCTCAGCATTAAAAATATCATCAAAGCTAACATTGTAATTACAACCTGCGAGAAGTCTGTATTTACCAAATCTTTTTTCTAACTTTTCAGTAGTAAATTTACCTGGTAAAATATATGACAAATCAAATTTTGAAAATGAATAGTCAATTATTTCTAGTAAAACAGATATACTATGGCAAAGTGCAGAATAGGTGTCGTTTGTAAGGCGACCATTATTGTTTTCAAGTTTATGCCAAGCTTCAACCCAGGTAAAAAATTTTCTTAAAAAATTAACAGAGAAATGATCAATTTTAGAGATGGGATCGCAATACTCGTTTCTTTTTACTTTACCCCTTAAAGTACTAGTATTACTGACAATATCCCACCAATGTCTGATAATTTCAAGAAAAGATGCTGTGTCTTTAAAACCAAAGTCATTTAAAGCTGCGATTGTTGAAAAATTACATATATTATCCGCAATAAAAACTTTTTGACGCTCAAAATTGTTGGGATAAACTGTTTTATGGTTAAGTTTAAAAGATTTTTTTACAACGAGGTCCTTCTCCTGCTCATACATACTCTTAACGTCATTATATTTGCATGTCTAATCACATCAAAATGATCAAAAATCTGGATAAACAAAGGTTTTATCTAAGTTTTTAAGTTTCGCCAGTTATTAATTATGTTTTTAAATAAATACACAAAATCAAAGCTAGTAAATATTTTGCTTTCTGGTAGATCAGGTTGGGGAAAGAAGTTAAATTTTTGCTTGTTATATTAGAAAACATGGATCGGTTAATTCTGTGGTTGTCAGTTATGATATCTAGAACTTGAAACCCATTTTTGGATCAATGAAATTACATTTTTAGTAATAGAAAAATAATAATAATAACAGTAACTAAATAGTATCTAATAAGCAGGCAGCCAGGTACCTATGCAACGCAATAACAAAAACCAAAACGAACGACAAAATTCCAAAATGTTCGGTATACCTAACTACTTACGGTAATTTCCAATGCTAATATTTGTTACTGTTTTTAAAAAATAACTAAAAAAATACCTACAAAATCAAAGCCAAACACGAATCATTAAAACACACTTTCAATTTTAATTATTTTTTAAAAAGCACCACCACAAAATGTCAGGTTCATTTGCCGCCATTTACTTTAAGCACTTTATAACACCGGCACTTTTTACCCGCGGATATTTTTGTTTTTACGCAATGTCTGCGGAAAAAAACTGTCCCGGTCACTCACAAATCTAACACAGTAAGACCTTTTACAGGTTTAGACTTTATCTTAACAATATTTTCTTTCAAAAAAGCTGATTTATTTACAAAAACACATCAGAGCAACAGGTCATTAAACGTAAATCATATGACAAAACAACAGCAAACGTGTGTCGATCTATATCTGAACGCATAGTTGCCAGATTTCCTTGTTCACGGCTTGTTAAGTGAAGTAGGGCTGTGGGTGTACGTACCTATTATATAGCCCAGTAACTAAAGACCTGAAAGTACCCAAAGCTGTAAATAAATCTGTACAGTTTTCATTTGTGGCGCAATTCTTAGGTCTTTGCGTATGCTTTCGAACGAGAAAAAGTTTATCACGATTCCGACGTGGGAACCCGCTGAAAATGGCCCCCTAAAGCCCCAAAAATGAGTTTCCCGCGAATATCTGCCAAAATATGCGAATTAGAATTTTTTTTTCAGACAAAAAATGAAGATCACCTCGAAATTTACAAAAATGGTCAGTACCATTTTTTCGCAACACCAATATTTTTCGCAAAAACGGCCTTCGAAAAATCCATAACATTCCACACTGGATATATTTGGTTACTTGTGAGTCTGCGAGTCACTGGTGTGATGAATTTCCCTGATTTTTGAAAAATTATTGGACTTTATTAAAAAGAAAAAAGTACATTTAGAAACTAGACACTCTAAGCTTTCATATGATGTGCACTGAACAGCATTTTAATAGATTATGCGTTTTTAATTCGCGTTTATGTTAAGGTGGGTTTAGACCTGATTACGTACGCAGTGAGCATCCATGCACGCATTCGTTTGCGTTTGCGAAAAGCGTTTAAATAGGTTTATGTATATTTTGACGCACAAGCTGATCCAGTTGTTCACAGGAGTGCGTTAATAATGGAAGAGGTAGAATGAAATCATGGCGGGTGCATTTATTTTAATGTATAATTTGATAAAAAAGAAAGAAGCTCGTAAACGTAGACCTCGTCGTTGGTGGCAAACTCAATTTTTACGCAACAGACAAAATACTTTATTACGCGAGTTAGTGACAGATAACAGTTATGATCAATTTCGAAATTTACACAAGAAAGAACAAAAAAAAATTGACTTCCAATATCTGTTTTTTAGATTTAAGATAAAACTTCCCAAAATATATTAAAAATGGATATTCTTTAAAAATTATAGGGAAAGTTTTCAAAAATTAAAACACCAAGAAAAGGAATGTAAATTTGCATCAGAATTTGTATTGGTTGGGGTTTGGTGAAATAATAAAGAAGCTTGCACATTGGGTACAACTCTTTGAGCTCCTCAAAATATCTAAATAACATTTTTGTGTAAAATAATTAGGAGAGCCAATATTTTACTACTTGAAAATTTACATGTGATTTTCTTTGTACCGCCCGGCAGAGCAATACCCGGTATACATATGCATGTACATACCTTTTCCAGTTCCAATGCTGGCCCTAATTTTACTTTTTCCACGGCGAAACAATTCCATGAGACTTTTTATCTTTTTTTGTGCTTCTGCACTATCTAAATTTGCAATATTTAAATTATTCACAAGTGCTTACCAAGCATCTAGTTTTTTTGTTTTAGAGTAATATTCTTGGTTCCTCACATCCCATAATATAGGAAGTTTTTCGAATTCTTGCAATAGAAGCAAAACTTTGGTGTTACTCCACTCCATTTTCAAATTAAACTAATTCGCCTGTTGAAGTACGTGCGTTCGTAGATACTCCCAACAGTCCCAACCCCGTTCAAACTGGACGTTCGCGAACCAATTAATTCTTTTGAGCATCACATCGAGACCGACAGCCGGCGGATCGCGCCGAAGCTATTCGCGCATAGAAACACACAGCGTGAGCGTGCACGCATAACCGTTTACACTTGAGCATTCGCGGTGGATCGGTGCGTGCGTGCTCAGGTCTAAACGCACCTTTACAGATTTTTTAGAACTCCGGAAACAGCTAAAAATGCAGATGGGCAAAACAATTTTTTAATCAAAATTTTCTGGGATCATTGGACACTTGCTAAGGTCTTATTATAAAAAAGAACCGTTTTCGAGATATTTCGAAATGAATGCATGGCTTTCATACATGATAGATATCTACGATGTTAATTATGCACAATTTGATTGTTAATATCTTGTTTCACAGACGATAAAAAAATTTATTCTTTTTTAGTTAGATAAAAGGCACTTTTATTAACCGTATATTTCAATTTCATTTAATTCTTGAGAAAAGTCGTTTTACGACTGAACTACCTTAAAATTGTGAACGTGTCAAACGGCCTTTACATTTTTCTAAAAAACAAATTTCTAGAATTCCCATTTTTTTCAAATGACTATTATCTATTACCAGCTGTATTTATTTAGAATTTCACAAAATTATTTATTTGATTAAGGGGATTTTTGTGTCAAGAAAATGTCTGAGTCAATATTTAAAGGTGAAATTTTATCTCTTTAACAAAATTGTCTTATCTGTAACAATTGTAGAGAGCTTAGTGGGATTAATAAAAACATTTCTTAGTAATTAATGTAAAAAAATAAAGATAAATGTCTTAAGGAAGCGTTATAATCACATATTAATGATGTTTAAATACCTATACGTAATTAAAGTATGTTAATTTGTAAATGTAAATGATATGACATGAAATGTTATTTTTAAGCAAATTTTTGCTAGCTTATGTACTAGTGGAGTAAAATTTGGAAGAAAAGTCGCTTAGTTATCGAGAAAAAAAACCGGCGTAGAACCAAACCAGACTTAGTGGGATTCTTTAATAAGGTAATCGTGTACACGAAATCACTTTTTACGACATTTTTTAGTGGCAGTCGGTTTTCAATAAAACACGTATTTTAACTTCTCCACTGCTATATCTTTAATAATATTCATGCCATCAAGTTAAATTTTTTTTTAGATTAAAGTAGACACAATAGAGCTTCAAACAGCGTCCCACTTGAAGCTGATATTTTTTTGTTAAATTTTTAAAATAGTACGAAACTCAAAATTCTTATTTTTAGTAGAGGTATTTTAGGCAATCGAGAAAAAAGTTTATTATTGAAAATTTATACATACATGCTGCGTACAAATTGTAGCTAATGTTTAAAAAAAGTTTTTAAAACAAAAATTTTTTAGATTCCTTTTATAGTATTGAGTCAGTGATATTTTTTTAACGGCCAAAGTCATATTTTTGCGCGCTTGGCTTAGCGAGCCGGCCGACTACAAAGATCTTACGGTCCGGTGGAAGTGTAGTATAGGTAGTTAAAGTTGTATCAACAGGTTTAAACGCAGATCTAAGGGCTGCTTAAGTTGTTTAGAAAAGAAAAAAAATTAAATATTCAAAACAGGTGGGTATGTATTGTATGGGTAGATTTTTAAACCCATACAAAAATATCAATCATTGTTATTAATTACCCACCTAATTAGTAGGTTTATTAAACTTTTTTTATTGGTTGCTGGTAAAGAAAACCACCCACGGGATTCGTTATTTTTTTGATTATACATTCAAAACTTTTTATTTATTTTTTAAACATTTTTAGCAACAAAAAATTGCGAATGCTTTATGTCTTTTAATTAAATTTGAGAAATATAGTACATACATTAAATATAAACTTGGGCTTCGTTAAACGTTTTTTTTTTAAACAGGAATATATAATTCTTTTTTTTTCCATATAAAGACATGCTATTCTTTGACATGTCTGAATGCTGCTTGAATAAGCAATGTTGCCAGACTTTTGTAATAATTTGTTATTATTGAAGGTTTTTTTATATAAAAACTAACCAGAACTAACAAACAACAACTTTCAAACTATGATCCAGTTCTGGTTAGTTCCGGTGAGGTTTTCTCGTTAAATTGTTTTTTTTTATTATAAATGCGCCGTTCTGGTCGGTTATGATTAGTGCTGGTTAGTTAAAGCGGCTTTTTATTTTCCCTAATTATATTTGTAACTGGCTTGAAATTCAAATATTTTTGATTTAATGAAAATTATCCTTATGGTAACAGCAAAGTTTTTTATTATGAATTAATAATATTTCCGTTTAGCAACACTGTAAACGTCTTGAAGCGATGCATGAATTTATTACATGTAAATGTAAATAGTTAAAATAAAATGACAAATAATGACCAATTTTTAGAATTTTTATTGCGCTTTTCTTGGTAAAACCACATCATCCGCTTTTTTTTGCCTTAAATAATAATACTTAAAGAATATTTTACATTGCAAATTTAAAAATCGTCCAATTCCGTGGGTGATTTTTTTTACAGACCCAAAAATGTAATATGTAAGTAGTTATTTAGGCGCTTCATTAGTAGAATTTTACGTAAATTTAATCCATTTCTGCCTTAAAATCTTTAATAATGATATTGCGGGAACGAAATTTACACTCCTTACAACATTTTAGTCTTCTTTCACACAAGTACATGTTGGAAATTCAATTTTGGGTTGACATAAAGCCATTGCACTACGTATTATGGCAGCAGCTTTTAATAAAGTTTAAATTTTGGACATTTCTTTAGGAAGTAAAAGATCTATCTGAACATCACTACCAATACTCGCAGAAAAGGTAGATATTGTCGAACTATTTTCGGGTAGGTTCGGAAACCGTTTTCCTATTTTTGTGCGATTTTATGTTTCTTTCAGAGATGTAGTGGCTGTAACATAATTTATGATATTTCTTATCAAACGCAAATAAATCTTTATAGCCACGTAATTTAGATATCATATTAATGTCGTTTCTATTCCTGGCAGCTTTATTACTTTTTTGATAGGTAGCTTTTCTACTACATAAAAAGATTCAGTACTATGTAAAAAAATAAATACCCTAAACATGATTTATAAGGATAAAATTGAAATTCGTATTTTGTCTCAGTACAAAATATAAACTAATATAAAGGTACGAACTATACTATGTAGGTACATAATAATATTTAAATTACTTGTTTAAACAGATTTTTATTTAACTTTTCTTCTTTTTATTTTTACTATTGTTGCAAAAAAACACATTTTCCTAATATTAAAAGTATCGCATTTATTTGAAGGACCGGCGCCACTGTCTGATTGCAAATTATGATAATAGTTTTGAGAATCTGTGTAAGATTTACGACAGTCTTTATAATAATTTATTTTCATTTCGCCATTTAAAATAACATTTTTTTAACAGAATTTCTTTTGCTAGATTGTCCTGCCTTTTTTCAGCAATTGATAATAATGATAACAACCCTTGTATTCTAGGTCTTTGTAAAACAGATTTGTATCCATCATACACAATTTTTTTACAATTAATTCGCTTCATTGTTTTAAAATTCTAAATACATACAGCACACTCTAAATTTCGACAACCACCACTACTAATGTATTACTACGCACGCTATCCGCATGCGGGGCTATTGGGTCCCGATAATACTTTTTTACGTCTAAAAAAAAATCGCTGTTGCCAAACGATAAGCTCTAGGAAATTTTTTTTTCAAAAACTTTTGTTATTAATTGGCTATATTTTCTTCGCTGCATGTATGAAAATATTTTTAAAAATAAAAAAGTTTATCGATTGGTGAAAATTTCAATACAAAAAATATATATTTTTAGTTTATCTAATTTTTAAAGGCATGAAAGTGCAAGTTGTGCCCAAACAGTTCATAAAGTTAAAAGCGCTACTGTTTGAGCTTTAATTTGACACAAAAAATGTTTTGGTATCTTTGATAGTTTTAAAGTTATGGCGGTGGAAACGGAAAAAAATATATATTTTTTAATTTAAAAATCACTTTTATTAATTTAAAAGTTCGAGACCACAAAAAAATGTCGTAAAATACGATTTCATGTGCCCGGTGACATACTCAAAGCAACCTAACTGGTTTGACCTGGTTCTACGCCAAAAAAAAAAAAAACGACACGATAGACTCACGAAATCACTCCGCTATACAAGGAAGTTTAAAGGTGTATGGAAGGCCAATGCTATATTACAAAATTGTCCAGGCGTGCAGGGCAGCGGGAAGGGGGGAATCGGCCACGCGGATTTTGCGCAATGAATCGTAGGGCAGGTTTGGACTTCCATAATTTCTTGTTATCATATATAAAGTTAACATCATCAAATGTCAAATTCAGACTAACTATAGGTTAACTGTTTTTTTTTTTATTTTTTACACAACATTGTTGGCTTATAAACGAAACTATTATAGAATATTTAAAATTATTGTGTAATATTAGATTTTTGGCTTTGATTTCTTCCAGGTAATCGTTTGCCAGCTCTCCCTTTCCAGACACGCGTTGCGGGCAACGTGAGCTTTCCCAGGCTTCGTCAGTGGAATTTCTGGATTGTCGGGCTCGAAACCCCCGGAAATTCCGAAATTTTCACAAAACTTAAAATTTTTCTAAAAGATTTTTTTATTTTGGGTGTAACTGCTCCTTCCTAAGCTTTAGCGCTCCTTCCCATCTTCCGCCATTAGGAAAATTCCTCGTGCGTGGGGCTCTCAGAAAGAAACAGGTATAGGAATCTTCGTTCACAGCGCTTAGCCCCAGAAGAAGGACTCCATCGTTTGGCTTGAGTTTCTCCTTGATCCCCGATGGTAAAAGCTGTTGATACAGCGCCTTCAGCCGCCTTCCCGGAAAAAACTATGTAGTTTTCTTATCGCGAGCACTTTACTGATCGGAGGTCAAACAGGAACTGATTTGCTTTTTTAAGAGCCTTTTACAATTCAACTACCCACATTTACACTGTTGCCAAATTTTGTCATTTGACAAAATTTCGAATTCATAATTAAGACTCGCATAACTTTCAAGAATGTAAAACAAAACGGGTAAACGAGACTCATTTGCGACATTTGTCGATTACGACGTTTTTCAGTTGAGCCAGGGTTGCAAGGATTTAAATCAATTGATTTTAATCACGATTTAAATCACTTGATTTTTTTAAATTTAAATCATGATTAAAATCAAAAATAAAAATTATAAAAAAAAAATTTGGGTTATGAAGAAAAATCGAAACAAAAATAAATTACGTTAGTATAGTAAATTAATTTATTAAGAACAAAAAACACATAGATAAAAGTATTATTGCAGAAAATATTCAAAACAAAAAACAAATTTAATTGTAATATTTGTAAAGAAACACTAGTTTGGCAGCTTTTTCAGTACCTAATCGATTGCGTAGTTTAGAGTGCACTAAACCAAATGTTGAGAATATCCTCTC
>JAHBCN010010728.1:0-30873 GCA_019359885.1 Listronotus oregonensis | reverse complement strand
TTACTATCGCGTTAAGAAAATTAATAGGTTTGTTCCAACAAGAAATCCGGTATCGTTTCAAATCGTTTTTGAACTGTTTTTGGTGGCTTAGAGCATGCGCGGCCAAAAATAGTTTCGTGACGGTACAAAAAGTACAAACGGGGATCGCTTTGCGGATCGTTTTTGGGACTGTCAAATCAAAAGTTTTTGAATTTTTTGTTTTAAAAATTAACCCTACTTTTCTACTTATTATTTTTGTGACAAAGTTAGCAAATATAAAAAATATAAAATATCGTCACTAATCTTTAAAGATAATTAAATTTAATGAGGGCTTAGAGGTGTAAAAATTAATGTTTTTGAATAATAAACAAGCAAAATAGAAAATGCTAAAGCACGTTGCACGCTATTGCTAAATAAAGTTAGGATTATGCAGAAAATTAAATTAAGTTAAAATAAGTTAAAGTCACACAAGAAAAGATAAACTTATGAAATCAAATGGTTTTAATTATACCCCCAAATTTAAAAAATTGTTAAGTTAAAAAGATAAACAACTTTTAACTTTCTTAACTTTTTTTAAATTTTTTTAACCTTATCATAAAATGAAATAAAGTTCCCAAAAAAATTAAACCCCCACACAATAAATCATAAAATAGGCTTACAGAAACTCGTTTTCCCTATGCTTATAAAAAAATTAACAAAATTATATTTTTTTAACAAATATTTATTTAAAAGTTAACAAATTCCCGGACAGCTGCCAAAGAGTGCACCAATAAAATAGAAATCACAAAAACCCTATTAACAGTGATTTGCCCTACGATGCTAAATTTTATTGTTATTTTTAAACTGATTGGAATGTTTTCACACAAATGTCTTAATTTATAATAACATAATTTTTGTTAACTTAAATTAACTTAACTATTTTGCATAGTCCTACCATAACAGTAAACATATGAAGATGAAATATGAAAGAATAAACATGAAACAGTTTTAAAAAAATTAAAAAATAGTGCCAAGATGTTCAATGCGCAAGTCAACCCAAACAGTTTTCAATTTAGGCCATGTATAGAATTCCCTTTTGAAACCGTAACTAAACGATCCCAAGTTTTGTTGGTAACAAACAGGATGGTCCGATAACCATCACGTCTTTGCTGGAACGCATTTTAATCACTGCGCATGAGCGTGATCGTTCGGTGACGGTTTTTCGACGTGTTGGAACAAACCAATAATATTACGATTTTTATAGGGAGAAATTAAAAAATGATGATATAGAATATTATAATTTTTACTTTCGTCCATACACTTTAAATCTCAAAAAAAAAAAAAATAGTCTTATAGTATTTATTAATTAACAAATAATAATTTAAAATTATTATGATTAATCATTAATAATAAACAAACGTCTCGTCACTGAAAACTTGAGTAAAAGCATCCGGACCAAATTTCTTTTTAATATCCCATTAAAAAATTGATAATAGTTCACTCTAGTTGAAATTGTTTCACTTTTCTAATTTTTCTTAAATGGGTCTAGAGACTTGCAATAAAATTGTTTTTTTTCTCAAACAAAGCAAGATAGAAAAAAAAATCAAGAGGCAAAAAAAAGGGGTTTTTAAGTTTATAGTTAATCTAAAATTATTACATCAAAACTGCAAAAAGGTTAATAGCGTATTTTTTTTTCAAAATTTTTTTCGTCGCAGGTCAGTCTTTGATTTGTCAAGAATTCTACACTACTGACCATCAGAATGGGGAAAAAATGGAAGGTTATGGGCTGAGGGGTGCAAGAGGTTTATTACAAAAACAATCAGTTGTGTTACAATAAGGGAAGCAGTGGTTTCGGAATAGGGTCCTTCACGCAAAATAAATGTTTATAATTTCTATGTAGTTCGATTAAATATGGGTCTAAAAACGTGTGTAAATTAGTATACTGATAAATAAAGTAACTTCTGAGATATTTCAAAAAAAAAAAGTACTAAAAATTCAAATTTTCTAAAACGATTTTGATTGTAAAGGTATACTAGGTAAAATTTCCCAAAATTTCCCAAATTAATTGTACTGTTTGACAAAAAAATTGAAATACCTATTTGATTTGTGAGATGAGAAATGAACTTGTAAAAATCTCTGCTCTATTACTGTCATAAAACTGATAAAGAATACTTACATCAAAGGATCTTCACAAACAAATAAACTGATGTTGAAGATAACCTTTCAGGGTCACGTCCCCGCTTGAAGCCATAGATTCCTTAAAGCCTTATCAGATGGAACTTGAACAAAAGTCTTTCCAGGCATATTAATAGATTTATTTTTTGCAATGAGTAATTATACACCAACGGTAAACTTTACTCATTTTGAGACACAACCGTAAAAATCCAATACAAAATCACACAGAACAAGAGCAACGATAAAATGAAAAACAAATATTGCAAAAGCGAGGTTATAAAACCGCCCAGTTCAATGCTAATCTAGTGTACATCTCCACTGTGTCATTGTACCAATGCCAAAAATTGTACTACTAGGCTATTTGGAACGCAGACATTTACCTATAAATGACGTCATTTATAAGTAACCTAACAGAAAGTTTTTTGGGGGACCTTGAATTTCGAAGTTATTAAATCGAAATATCGGCAAAAAAGCAAATTTAAAAAAAAAACGAAGTAGTAGGTTTTGAAGAACGGTTTTTAAATGCAAACGACATCTTAAAAAAAAAAATGTGCAAGGACCCTATTACGGAGGTAAAGCAGGGTGTTCCCGGGCCCCAAAAACCCCGGGCCCAATTCTGTTCCTACTTTATGCCAACAGTCTTTTGGGGGTATTTACCCTTGGGGATCATGTCAGTATGGGGGATGATACAGGGGGTTTATTAGAAAAGGGTGTTTGGGGGCCCCTTTTTGGGGAGGTTCGGGTGCAGCAAAGCAGATGAGGAATTGGTGCCAAAAAATTTTATTTAAGATTAAACGCAGGTAAGACTGATTTTAATTTTTTTAAAAATTTTTTAAACAAGTAACTCTCTTTATGCTAAGAAGAATGGTAAATCCATCCCAGTAGTCAATAACTTTAAAATTTTTCTAGGAGTTATAAATGACAAAAACTTAACTTGGAAAGAACATATTTCCCCCCGCAATCTAAACTAAACATATGTGTGCATTGATACAAAAAAAAAGGAAAATTCACTTTTTGTAGACAGTTTTAGAAGTTTCAATTTTGCTTCTGTTATGGGTATGGGATTCTGTTATGGGATTCTGTAGGGGAATTCCACGCATAAGATCAATATTTTTGGGAACCCAAAATGTATTATCAGATGCATACTTAAAATTTACCCCGATCCTCTTGTAAACTGTATATAAATAGTCTAGGTTTTTTAACTGTTCCCAGTCTTTTTTTTTTTTGCCTTGTATGTTTTTTAAAAAAAAACCCCCATTTATTCAGTGTAAACTCTGGTTTTTACTTCAACTCCATGACAATTTTCACTAAGGGCGGGGTTTGGTTTTGGGATTCCTTCTCATAACTCAACGTTTTTCGAGGGGGGGCATTATTATTGTACAGAAAAGGCTTATAATTTTGGGGCCATCTAACTTGAGTGAAATAAAGAACAAGGCTAAATTTCAAAAGGCTGTGATTCAGTTTTTGCAGAGTAAATTTTCTATTCTTTTAACTTTGATTATTAATTGAATTGTTTTTATGTACATGTGATGTTTCATTTTAATTGTTATTGTGTACACAGATTTAATCCGTTTAAATAAATTGTATTTATACTTAGTTGATGGTTTTAATATGTTTAAGTAAATTATATTTTTTTTAAATATATTGTTTGACTTTCCCCTTTGTCATTGTAAATTTTTTTTTTGGAAATAAAAGATATTATTATTATAGAAATAACACAGACAAAGTTTAATGAAATTCCCCACAGGGTATTTAAGAAAATTTAAAAAAAAAACTTTTTTTTTTTAAAGTGTTTAACGGCCTGTATCTAAGAAACTATGCATTGTCAGACCAATATTTATAGAACTTTTTTTTATATTTTTCAATAAGGAATCACCTAAATTTTTCCAATTTTTTTGAACACCCTGTATGTAAAATTTTTGGGGTTTTAAAGTGGTCTGTAATATTTGAAACTTTTTTTTTTTTTTGTAATGTACTGAATTATTAAATAAATAAATAAAACTTTTTTTTCATTGATTCACCAAAATGGATCATACTTACTTTTCCTTTTTGGCCCTTTTAGCTAACTGTCAACTCGTCAAAAACTTCGAAGTTCATTTCCATAAATTTTTAAACTTATAAACAAAAAACGACTATGGCCCGATTCCAGTGCCCTTTCAAATCCGATACGGGCCGGGGGAAAATGATTGGCATAATGACGTGGTTTTTCTCCTCCATTAGCGACATGATATTTCGTTTTAGAAGATAGAGCCCCTCTGCTCCCAAAAAAAAACACCAAATACAATTTAGAGAAACATTTTGATATGTATTTCGCGAAAGGGGAAAATTTCAAAAAAAAAATTTAGTCCCTAAAAACTCTTTTTCCCAAAATAGGTAATAACCTTGCAATTATTAACTTACCTGGAAATTGGGGTTGAAACGCAATTTTTGGGATTTGCCTAAAAAGAGGTTCTTGGATACGCGTGAATTGTGATGGTTCGATTTTTATCAAGTACCTCTTCGATCTCCCCCCCAAAAAATTACCTAAAAAAATTGAACAAATGTTTAGGGGAAAAAAGGGGCATAAAATGGGATTGTTCCCCTTTTTTGATTTCATTTAATTATTCACCAAAATTATTTAAATGTAACTGTCAGGCTTTCTCAATAGAATTTTTTTTTTAAAAATGACCCCTAAAAATGTACCCCCATGATCAACAATAACTTTAAAACAAAAAAAAACCTTTTCTAGTTTGACTAATTTTTTTTTACCAAATATTGTTAAATTTAGTTACTTTTTTTTCTTTTTGACACAAAAAAATTGGTTATAAAAATAAAAATATGTAAAAGAATTTGATCATTTAAAAAATAGCTTTTAAGTAAATTTTCATTGAAATAACTATACTAAATTGGATTTGTATTCGAAAACGAGCCCTGGTTAATGTTTGAAAAGTTAAACTTACGGGTTTAGGACAGTTTTAGGTCTCAAAAGAAGCTACATTAGAAAAAAAACCCCTATTTTGCTACCAAAAATATTTCGCTAATGCCAAATATCTAAACATTTAATTTTTTGGGCATCTTTTTCCCCTAACACCATAGACTGATAACATCATCTAAGTGAGACCTTTTTTAAAATTATGACGAAAAATTTAAATTTTTCGACTAATTAAATAAATTTTGATTGCTTTAACGAAAAAAAAAATTTAAACTATCAAAGTATAATTTAATTAAAAAATTATTAGTTTCTTTACATAACCATAAGGACAAATCCCAGGATTTAAAACTGTATTTTTTATATGTAAATAAAGTATAAAACGTGATTCATTGGAATTTGGACATGCATCGCAGTGGATCAAGAGATAAAAAATATTTTTCCGAGAAATTCCCAAATTTTAATTTTTTTCTCTTTTTATCTGTGTTTTAATAATAGTTTTTCATAAAAAAACCAAACATTTTTTTTTTTACAAAAGACCAATATTTTAAATAAATAATCTAAGGATCAAATTTTGTGTAGTAGTTTTTTAGCTTTCTAGAATAACGACTGGAGCTAGGGCCCGCTTTAGGGGGAGGGGCAACCCGGGCATCTACACGGAGCGGTAAAATTTGGGGCGGCATTTATATCGATAAAATATAAAACAAGTAACAAGAAAATAAATAAATAAAGCCGCCTTTGGGAGCCAGTAATTTAATTTTTAATTTTTTGCCCATTAGGCATTTACCATTTTCTTTGTAAGCAATAAAATCTTTATTATGAATTTATTAAAAGCTTTAAAATCGACCTGCAGCGCGGCGCGGCGCTGTCTTTGTTACGCCGGATTGTGACAAATACGCAAAAATTTCTAGCTAAAAACACTCTTTATTTTAGTCCAGAAGTATATGTACAGTTGTGGACAAAATAATAGCAGTGGTTAAATAAAATTAACATAATCTATTGAAACTGATAAGAAATTCCCATCTGGTTAAAAATAAATGTATACTTTATTTGCTTATCACGTTTACTTAGTACCCTTTAAAAAAAAGACAAAGAAAAAAAAAGAAAGCAAAAAAAAATATTTTTTTTTAAAAAAAATGCCAACTTAAAGCCCAAAAAAAGAGTTTTGGGGTTCAGTGTTAAGGTGTTCCATTGGGGAAAAGTTTTTCCTTTTAAAAAAAGATCATTTAGAATAATTTCCAGTTTTTTTTAAATTATTATTTGTAATTTACAGTAATAAATAAAGTTTTGCATTACCATACAAGGGAAGGAAAAAAACACTGTTTTTTGAAAAACGCAAGAAAAAAAAAATTGCAGAAAGAAGGAAAATCATATTCGCAGATTGAAAATATTTATGGGATGCTCAGCTAAGATGGTAGCAAACGCTTTAAAGTGGCAGCCAGTGCCTGAAACACGCAGCCGTAAGCGCAAAAGGGGAAAAAAGCTTTTAATCCAAACAGCAAAGATGGACCCGTTTGCTTCATCTACACAGCTTAAGCAGAGTGTAGGACTGGATGTGACTACTAAACAATAAGACGACTAACAGATCAAACCGAAAGCCAGAAGCCCAAGGAAAGTACCCTTATTAAGTAAGAAACAACGAAAAAGACGATTAGAGTTTGCGAAAAATCACCTTAAATGGCATTTGACTAAATGGCGCAACATATTATGGTCTGACGAATGCAAAATAGTTTTATTTGGCAATACAGGTCGCAGAATTTACGTTAGATGCCCTTTAGGTACTGCATTTCATCCTTAATATACCGTCAAAACTGTAAAGCATGGAGGGTCCAAAATTATGGTATGGGCAAGTTTTTCATATTATGGTGTAGGACCCGTATTTTGGATAAAAAAACATAATGACTGCTAGTATCTATGTAGATATATTACGAGATATTATGCTGCCTTATGCAGAGGAGGAGATGCCACTTAAATGGGTTTTTATGCAGGATAATGACCCAAAACATACTAGTCGGCTATGCAAAAAATTTATGCAAGATGAGAAAATTAATGTCCCAGACTGGCCTGCACAAAGCCCGGGAACTTAACGCCATAGAGAATTTATGGCGTGGTATTAAAGATGCTGTAGCACGTGAGAAACCTACAAATCAAGAGCAACTATGGTCTGTAATTCAAGATTCCTGGAATAACATTCCTATTACCAGGTGTCAGAATTTGATTAATTATATGACACGTCGGTGTGAAGCTGTAATTTCCAATAAAGGGTTTTTCCATTAAGTACTAAGTCAGTTAAGATTAAAAAAGGAAAATTAATTAAGTTTATAGCATTCCTAATATTTTTATATTCATTTATAGAAACACTGCTATTATTTTGTCCATCAAATTTCCACAATTTATTAAAAAAAATATATCCTTGCTACAATTTTGTTTCGTTTTTTGGGGTTTAACTCTACTTTATGTATGTCTTTAAGTCAATGTATTACATTTTAGTTTGGGTATGAATAAAGGATTTATATTTTATTTTCTCTAGCACTGCTATTATTTTGACCACAACTGTATATGTATATGTTAAGTTAAAATATGTTTTCCACTATCGTTATATGTACTGTCACAAGAATATGTACGTTAATTTAAATATATAATTTTGTGGCTGTGCAGGGCGTTAGTTGTAGAACCTGTACCCTGCGGTTAACCCTACTTTTAGATCTATATCTTTTGCCCTTATATCGTAAGAGCTGAGTTTTGGTCCCGGTAATCGATAGAGTGACATGTAAATAGAACACCAACACAAAGGAAGTCTAAGTATCTTTATTTACATTTACAATGAATTGGTAAAAAATTAGAATGGCAAGTACCAAAAAAAACCTTTAAACTTGCTATTTTTAATGAATTTTTGGCATTTTACATGTTTTTTGATCTTTTATTTTAAAAAATTTCATGATGCGTTCAACGCACCAAAATAAATAAATGCTAATTTATAAGCTTATTAAGTGTAATATTAAGGATAAAAAATATGTTGATGCACAGAGCGCATCATATAATTTTTTTAAATAAAAAATCAAAAAACGAGTAAAATGACAAAAAATCAATAAAAATAGCAAGTTTGAAGTTTTTTTTTTATACTTGCCATTTTAATTTTGTTACCAATTTATTGTAGGTGTAAAGAAAAATATTTGGACTTATTATAAATATAATAAAATGGCCCAAATTAAAACTTTGAGTTTTCACGAATATGATGGGCAAAAAAGGCCGAATTTTACCCACCTCCTTTAGTGTCTTATTATTTTTCAATTTCTCATTATTTCCTGTCATTAGCAAATCCTTATTTCGTAGTGGACTTTTAATAATAAATAAATTACCAATTATTACAAAATCTTAAAAAACACGGATTAATCTTGTTCTTGTCTTTTACTTGGCGCCTCCTCAAGGAAATCGCAGGTGGAAACAAGAACTACTCACCTCTTTTTGACTGCACGTTTTGGGCCAGTACTTGAGCAGTCCGCGTACAACGGGCTCCGTCAGCGTGGGTCCTTCGGAGGAACCGCAGACGCAGTAAGCGAGCTGCGCGTGGTACAACGACAGGCACTTTACCTTGTAGGGGAATGAGCACCTGGAATGACATAATTATAACATTTAATCAGAAATATGAAAGACAATGTTTTTCTTAAGCCAGTTAAAAAATATATACAGCGGTCTGGAAAATTACGTGTGAAATTTAACTGAAAATTGACGTCAAAATAGGTCGATTTAAGTAAACTTGGTTATATTTAAAATTGTTTTATTTAGCTAATAGACAGTATCAAAAATTTTAGGACACAATGATTTTTTTCCTAAATTTCTTGAAAACATGTTAATTAATTTGATTGTTTTTTGGCTGGTCAGTTACTTAAAATGACTTTTATTAGTGCGGAGTTAACACAAGTTTTGTACTCAAACCCCTTGACAAATCCAGGTTTTTTTTCTGATCAAAATGTAATTTGCATAACAGAAAAAATCAATTTTTTGTGTATCTTGTAGAATGTTAAACTTTTTAAATAGGCAGCTTTGATTTTCAGCGCTGTAACGATTTTTCATAACATTTGTAGAATTTTAGCATAATCTTAGACATTTTCTTGACACATTTGTAAATCTTGAATTATGACAAAAACCAGGTTTTTCAGGTTGGTAAACCCGTAGTAGTATACCTAGTGATCGCCTATAAAATAGTGGAAGTTTATAAAAGTGCGTCACCTGTAAAAATTTCATTTAATTTTCTATATCAACATTTTAAAGTAAAATAATAGAGTGTAAAACTGTTTATTTGGAATGAATTTAAAAAATCCAAACAGGTTACTTAAAAAAAAAAATTCTCGGACCTGTCGATTAGTTTTTTTTAATTGCGATCTTTTCTATGAAAAAATATTTATAGAGTATGTCCCAAAGAAGCCATTTTATTATATTTATAATTAATACAATACTGTATTTAATTACAATGAATTGGTTAAAAAATCAGAATGGAAAGTATCAAAAACAAAACCTTCAAACTTGCTATTTTATTGAATTTTTGATTTTACACGTTTTTTGATATTTTATTTTAAAAAATTATATGATGCGCTTTGTGCACAAACATAATTTTTTATCTTTAATACTACACTAAGCTTATAAACTTGCATAAATTTACTTTGGTGCGTTAAACGCATTATGAAATTTTTAAAAATAAAAGTTTAAAGAACGTGTAAAATGGAAAAAATAATAAATATAGCAAGTTTGAAGGTTTTTTTTGGTACTTGCCATTCTAATTTTTTTTACCAATTCATTGTAGATGTATATAAAGATACTTGGACTTATTATAAATATAATAAAATGGCTCATATTGAAATTTTAAATTTTTACGAATATGATGTGTAAAAAAAAGGATTATATTTACCCACCCCCTTTGAGAGTATTAATATAAAGCTCATATCTATATATCGGTAACCTCCCGATTTCAAATGTTTCTTCCATGTCGTTTTCGAGATATTAAATAATAAAATTTTACTTAGGTAAAAATTAAACCATATTTTATTCACATTGATATTGTTGCTTCAATACATGCTGAAAATTTGGGGTAAGGGCTTTCCGACCCTCGCGAATCAATCCCACATAATAACAAAAAAAAAATCAAAACTTGACACACCTCTATGCATGTATCTAAAGATAAGTCCCTAAAGCGCAATCTAAATTTGGTTGCAAATGTGACTGCCGAAGAATAGACTCTTTTAGCTTCCACACTTGTAGGTGTTAGTGTCAGTAGATATTTGTAACACTATGTACCGGAAGTTGAAAACGTTTTCTTTGTAACGAAAAATATTTTTTAAAAAAATTAAAAAATGGCCTAACACGGAAATGAATTAATCATTGAGCACTTAACAGTGAAAAATTGATAAACATCCAGGAAGCACCAAAGTCATTTTGAACCTCCAAATACGCCAGGTCGCCGAAAAAATATTCAAAATAAATCGAGCTTCTCATACCGGTCTGAGATTTTAGACGATCGTCTTAAAGTCTTAAAAGCTGGAAAAAATAGTTGGAAGTACTACCCGTAGAACCACCCGTTTTCAAGCCTTAAGTACGTCAGGGCCGAAAAATCAAATGAATAGATACAACTCCCACACCGGTCTGAAATTTCTTACTCTTCGTTTTGGAATCATAAAAAATCCCACAAAAATAACTGGATCGGTACTACCTTTGAAACCACCCCTTTGCAACCCTCAAGTACGTCCGCGGGCAAAAAAAAATCAAAATGAATCGATACAATTTTCATACCAGTCAGAACTTTTTGTACGTTTGTCTTAGAGTCATAAAAATGCAGGAGAAAAATAATTGGAACGGTACTACCCGTGGAACTACCCCTTCTCAACCCTTAAGTAGTTTAAGGGTTCGAAAAGGGTGGTTTTGGTGTTTCGGATATTTATCAATTTTCACAGTTTTTAGTGCTCAATTTTTTTTTTAATTATTTTTCGTTGCAAAAAACTTTTTAACTTCAGGTACTGTAACACTGATATAAATATAAACCTCTTAAAAATTAACTAAACTATGCTCATTAAGCAATATTTTTTTCTTAAAAGTTTAAGACCAATATAAGAAAAAAACGCTGATGAAAAATAAGTATTTTAAACAAGAATCATGGAGAAGATTAAATTTATCTTTTAAAAAAACTTTAGGATTTTGAGATCGCCATACCCCAATTTGGCATTTTTCGGACTAAAACAGGGAATCCGACCTAAACCTTAGATAACGTTTTCAAAAAAAAAAAAAAAGGTTTTAAAACTATTCAGCTTCTATGTTACTAAACAAAGCATTTTCAGATGTAGGAATTGCTTAAATCGACAAATTTTGACGTCATAAAAGTTATAAGTATTTTCCGGTCACCTGTATATCCATTAATTTAAACAAATGTGCACATTAATGCACTCAGGACATATTTAATAGAAATTGTATTCGTGTTTATCAAATCGAGATGCCTAAAAAAGCAAAAACATGGGTAATGAGGGTAAAAAATGATGAGAAAATGTCACCTGATAGGGAACTGTTTATGTTCAGCCTTCAGAGGTAACGCAAACCCGTTAATTATAGATCCCAAAATTTCTAAGAGTTCACCCACTCCATTGAAATGCAGCTCATACACAACCTAAATAAATAAAAATCATATAAAAAAATTAAGGTTTGGACATTTTGTCTTAGATCTTATTTAGAAGAGTAAGGGCGACTCCAAAAATCGTGCTTATAAAGTGAACAATAAAATATTTTTAAAGGGTTTAAATGTATTTAAATAAAAAGAGCCAAAAAAACATAAACAAAAGTTTGTCCAGTAACGAAGACCTGAAAACAAAGCTGAAAAAACTGCGTTTTTTTTGTTAGGTCTTCCATTCCATACCTAGATGTGATAGTAGTAGTTTTTACCAAAAAATGCAATAGGCAAAACATTTTTTATCAAAACGCAAAAAAGAGGGAAGGAAATTTTCTGGGATCAAAATACTTGCTAAGGTCCATTATAAAAAAGAAATGTTAATAACAAACCATGTTTTCAAAAAATCAATAAATGAATGAGATACTTAAAATATTTAAAAAAAACTTTGACTGCTTTTATCAATATTCAAGAAAAATCAGAATAAAAAATACGGGTTTCCCACAAGAGAGGTAGTCGGCATATCTCAGAAACTACTAATAGTTAATTTCGGGAAAATTTTTTTGATGGACCAAGAGAAATTGTAAAATTATTTTCGTTTGGGATGGCCGCTAGGGGGTAATCGTCAAAACATAAAAATATACATTTTCAAAAAAATATCAAAAAAGTGTGTCAATAAAGGAATTTTAATCTTTAATGTTTTCAAACAAAGAAGCTTCAGGGTAATTTTTGTCAAAAAAAAGTGGTGGGGGAAGGTTGTTAAATTTAGAAAATTAAAACCTGGTTTGCTTTAACCGAATTTAGGAACTTGGCCGTTTAGAAGATATTTTGCACATTTTCAGGATATAAACATTGCTATATATTCACAAACGCCGTAGAGGGCGTGGTAAAACTAACATATTTTACGAAATTTTTGAAAAAAATTTAAAACAATGATACAACCTTTTAACAAAATTTTAAATAGAGAAAAAATAAAAAAGGAAAACCGCAAATTTAATATTTTTTTCAAACGAAATATTAGCAAAAATATAAATAAATAGATAACATTTAACAAAATTTTTATTAGGGATTTTTTGGGAAAAATTAAATTTAAAACTTACAAAATTTAGAATACTGCATGATTTTTTATTATTTTAACTATTTAAGATATTGACAACAAGTTCCAACCTTTAAATGTAATAACCATCGAGTGGCCTACGAGTTTTAAAACAAAAAAGGGTGAAAATGTCAAAAATCCGATAATTTTTATTTAAAATATTATTTTTAGTGTTGTTTATTTTTTAAAATTAAGGGAAGGTTTTTCGCCCCTTAAACCCCAGAGCCGTAGAACCGACGAAAATGTCACAACGAGCATATGTGGAGAATCCCGCAACAAAGGCATTTTTAACAATAAAACACTAAAAAAAAATATTTTGAAATAAAAATTGTTGGATTTTTGACATTTCACCATCCTTTTTATCAAAAACTTGATGGACAACTTGATGGATTTTTAAAGTTTGGTTGGTAATCACTAATGTTGTTTAAATCGAAATGAGTTAAAATAAGTAAAAATCATGATTATCGTCATTGATTTGGGAAAAAAATTTTTAAACATAATTTTTACCCAAAGAAATCCCAGGAAAACATTGTTAGTTAAGGACGTCTCTATGTCGTATTTATATTTTTGCAATATATTCTTTAAAAAGATATTAAATTAGGTTTTCGCCGTTTTGTTGGGATTTTTTTCTATTTAAAATGAAAAAAGGTATATTTATTATTTCAAAAAGGGGATATTTGGTCCCCAGTGATTTTTTTTTAAATCTGTTTTAATAAAAAAAAAAAAACGATGAAATATTGGAGATTACTGGTTCTTATGGAAATGTCAAAAAATATATAATTTTTTATTTTAAAACCTATTTTTCAATTTTCAAAATGCCATTTCCATCTCGAACTGTCCCCAGGCACGGGTTACAACATTATTGATTAGTTTTTTTGAATATATTTATGTTTTTGTAAAATAAAAACAGTTTTAAAGTCTAAAACAACTCAAAACCTTGCAAAAAAATATATTACTTTAATTTTTCAAATTTTGGATTACATTATTTGGAGAAATATAAAATGTCCCCGGGTTTGTACCTCACTTCCGTAACGCGTAATGTTATTTCATGCTGCAGCCATGAAATGGAGGGGATAAATCTGATTTACTGCATAAGCGATTGGTAAGACAGCCTCTTCCTGCCCTGAGAAAGGAGTGTCTTAAAAATTTAAAAAGTGATACGTGTTTAAGTGACGGTTTTTGCACGGGGTAAGTTCAAATTTCCCACTTCTGTAATCGTCTTTTAGACTTATTTTGTTTAACAAAAAAGAGGTAATTTCTTGTTTTATGCGTAAGTTTTGATACAGTTTATAATATTTAAAAAATAAAAATATTTTGGTTTGAAATAAGAGTAACAGATGTATAAAACCATAAAATTATCACTCCGTAACCTCACTTCTGTAACAAAGTTGGTGTTACGGAGGTGAGAAAAATGTTCGAAGTGAGGTTTTAATTGATTTTATCAATTTTAGTGAAATTGGTAAACAAAAAAGAAAACAATGACAAAAACGAGCAAGAGAGGCGTGAAAAGGTAAAGATGAGGGTCAGGCTGTATAGGGAAAGAATAAAAAATAATGCTGAAAAACTTGAAGAGGCGAAGGCTGATAGAGAAAGATACCACAGAAAAAAGAACAGGAAAGGTAAAATTAATTAATGAACTGACTCCTGGGAGCAGAGAAAAGAAGAAAGGACTGGAGAGCTAAAAGTAAAAAAGTTATCATAAAAACTAAACAAATTAAAAATCGATCGTCCGCTTCAGCATGTGAAAACCAGGTGCAAAAACCTAGTGTTTCGAGAACTTCTGTAGCCTCAGAAGATCTATGTCAGGAAAAAGAAGATCAAGGCAAAACCGAAAAATTTAAAATTAAAAATTCAAAAACTAAAAGGAATTCTAATAAAAGAAAAAGCAAAGAGAGAAAATATAAGAGAAGGCTCCAGAGAAAAAAAGACACAAAAAAGATTCTCCCAAAAGCAATGTGGAAAGAATGATTTATGGCCAAGAGTTTCTACTGATGTTAAACAAGCATTGCTTTTCGGTGCTGGAGTATCTACCCAAATTAAAGAAAATTTGCTGGCTACAAATAAAAGACAATCTAGAAGGAAAATGATGACGACTGTTTCTGAAAAAGTCATTAAAAAATACCGATTTCAAGAAAGGCTTAAACTTTTGGTACCCGAGCGTTTCGTATATTCTAAGAAAAACAGGAAAAATTTTGAAACAGTATGAATGGAAATCCGAAAAAAAATTAGAAACTTTTATGAGAATGACGACTCAAGCCGCATCTGCCCAGGGAAAAAAGAAACCATTACATTTAAAAAAGTAAAAAAACCAAAGCGTTACCTAAATTACTCTTTAAAAGAATTACATACGAAATTCGGTACTACTTATCCAAATACAAAAATAAGTTATAATTTTTTTTGTAGGATGAGACCTTTTTGGGTTGTTTCTCCAATGTTAAAGATCGCGACACCTGTTTGTGTGAAATTATGTAATTTTCAAATTTTAATTTCAAAATTAAAATTCTATAACATAATTAAAGAAAGTAGTAGCAATGAAGTTGTAAAAAGTATAACCGCTCGGAAGATGGAAAAATAAAAGATGCGTGCTTTAAAAGAGAATGTCCTGAATATATCTCTAAAACTCTTAAATTCTTTGATTATAATCCAAGCGAACCTATAAAGTACGAAAAGTGGTTGTCAAAAAAAGAAAAACTCTTTATTAAAGGTTAGGAAAAGGTTTACAATAAAAAGGTTAAGAAAACTATTTACTGTGACAAACAAAAATTAGTAGTGGAATTTAACAAAAGCTTACCAATTTTTATGACTCATCAATTTAACATGCTTCACCAGTATGAAAAAATTAAAGAAATAAAAATTGGTCTTTCAAATCATGATTTTTTAATTCACATGGACTTTTCCGAAAACTACATGTGTAAATACTCTACAGAAATACAATCTGCCCAATTTGGAGGTTCAAAACCACAGATCACTTTACATACCGTTGTAACATAACAAGGACCCGAACAAGACAAAACGAAGTTGAGCCACTCGAACTCGTACTGCAGTATCTCAAAATCATTAAGACATGATCCATCGGCCATTTGTGCTCATTTAAGTCCTATAATTAAAAATATAAAACAAAAATGTCCTAAGATAAATGAAGTTCATTGTTTAAGTGATGGGCCAAGTACACAATACAAAAATAAAAAAATGTTTTTCTTTGTTACTCTGATTGCCAAATCCTTCGGTGCTAATTCCCTTATTTTGAAAGCCATCACGGTAAAGGAGCACCAGATGGAATAGGCGGATGTGTAAAGAGAACCGCTGATCACATTGTGGCTAGAGGTGAGGATATACCTAATTATGACACTTTATTAGATAAGCTTCAAAACTTAAAGGGTATTAATATTTTACCTATCAACGATGAGGAAATCTTAGTGTTTGATTCAAAATTACCTAATAGCCTCAAGCTTTCAAAAGTACCAAAGGTTCACGAGGTTGTCTGGACAAAGGCAAATCCTTCTGTAATACGGTTTAGGCACTTAACATGTAACTATTGTACTGCGGATAAAGTTTGCACGCATTATGATTTGGGATCAATACAGTTTGATTCAAAAGATGTGGAAGATTTAAATAACTCTGGTGAAATTTTGACTGATATATCGAATGATATTTTTAACCAAATAAGTAACCTTTTTTTAAGTTTTATATTTATTTTAGAATGTCTTTTTTAAAACCCAACACCTACCTAGTATTCTTTTTAAATTTTAAATTTTTAAATGTTTTTACTCTTATCCAATAATTTGTATTACCTTAACATTGACATACAGATATAAATAAAAAGTTCATCTATGAAGATGTTTACAGCTCAGTGATAAGTCATGTAGTTCCAGGACGAGTTGCCCTGTCAACGTTTGTGCGGAAACCTCTGAATCTAAAAGTTGATGATTATGTACTGGTTAAAATTTTGGGGAAAAAATCAGATTATCATTATGTTGCAGTTATCATTCGTAGAAACTAAAAAAATTACACCGCAATCGATATAAAGGAATTTTTTTTTTTTTTTCCAAACGTTGATGATATTGGACTTATTTTAAATGATGATATTGTGTCTGTGTTGAAAAAACCTCAAATAATAAGGGGTCATCATTTTTTGCTTTACCTAATGACGTTGTAATTTGCTTTAGTTTTGTTTGTTACTTTTTGCTTTATTTGGTGCTATTTTTTTTATTTTCACTCCTTACATGTAGGGCATGTTCTACCAAATATTTTAAAAAGTTCTTAGTTTATTTGTTCTTTTTTTTTTTTTTTTTTATATTATTTTGTTATTTTAGGTATTGTAAAACCAGAATATTACTATTTTATAATAAAATATTTCAAAAATACGATATGATTTATAAATCTCACCCTCCGTAACAGAACTTTCACCTTCAAATACCTTTTTTAAAAAAAATGTGTATTTTTAAAAAAATATCCATTATAATTCGTCACCACTATTTTAGCTATTATGCTGTAAAATCTATTAGTTCAAAAAAATGGGTAAAATAAAAAAATTAAAGATTGTTTATTAATTATTTTTTTATCCAAAGTATCCCCTTTTAAAAAACCCATAATTATTGTATTTAAATTTTTCAAAAAATTTCGTAAAATATGTTAGTTTTTACCTTGACGCCCTCTAGCGGCGTTTGTGAGATGAGTGTAGCAAAAGTTTATACACCTGAAAATAATGCTTAAAATGCTCTTCTAAACGAGAGCAAGTTCACTAAATTCGGTTAAAGCAAACCGGAGTTATTAGCACTTTTCTAAATTAAACTTTAACCTTCTCCCACCACTTTACTTTAGAACTGACAAAAATTACACCTGAAGCTTCTTTGTTTAGAAAACATTAAAGATTAAAATAGTACCACTTATTGATACACTTTATTTGATTTTTTTTTTTTGAGAAAAGTATATTTTTATGTTTTGACGTTACCCTTACGCCCCCTAGCGGCCATCCCACAGACTTGAAAATAATTTTCAGCAATTTCTCTTGGTCGCTTTTATCTAAAAATTTTTCTTCCGAAAATTATACTATTAGTATTTTCTGAGATAAAGCCGACTACCTCTCTTAGTGGAACACCCGGTACATTATTGCCCAAGTAATGGAACAATTTGTCCGTCCGCTTATAAGTGAATTCATAAAAATAGCGGCATTCTAGCGGTAGAGCGGCCCAGCTAAAATGAGGGACTTTGGGTCCCGTTATCTTGAAAACTATCAATTTTTCGAAAAAAATTATAAGGACCATTTGTAGATTACAAGGCAATCTTTATTTTTGTCCAACCAAAAATTTTCCGATTCGCATATTTTGGCAGATATTAGCGGACAACCCATTTTTCAGCCTGAGGGGCCATTTCAGCCCTTTCCCACCTGTTAATGTTGATAAACTTTTTTTCACTCGAAAGCATCCCCGAAGGCCTTAAGAATTGCCCCACAAGGGATAACTATACAGATTTATTTATGTTTTTTAGCTTTGTCCCTTTATTTATTGGACTATCAGAAAATATTCCTTACCTAAGAAATATGTTGTTGATCTGCTTACGGATGAACGCAGCCCCAAGAACTTGCCGTAGATACGGTGCAACACCGTCTTGAGGAAGTCGCGCTCGCGGGGTCTTGGAATCGAACAGTTCCAGCAGCTGAAGCACGAACTTCTGGTCGATGACGCGCTTGCCTATGGTCGGCTGGAAATCTGAACTTTCCAAAAACCTACAACAAAATAATACAACTTACAATACGTTTACAAAATTTAATGGCGACTCTTAATATCAAAATATGTTTATTAAAGAAACTTATTTATACAGTGTGTCTACGTAAGTTGGCGGCATAAATGGGAAACTTCTTTATTATTAGGTTGGTTCACAAAAAAGTTATTTTTTTATAAAAAGTTCCGGTCCAAAACCGTAAATTTAACCCTCGGATGTCAAAATCTATTAGTCGTATACCAGGTTTGTTAAAAAACATGTTTTTTGCTCCAGGTAAGTACTTTTATTTACAACCATGCATGTAATAATGACATTTCACCTATCTTTAAAAGGTGGAAAGTTGACGTTTTTTGACTTCTACTTTTCACCCGGGTGGAAAGTGCTCACTTTCCACCCGGTTGGAAAGTATTTTTTTTTTGTAATTTCATTAAATATTGATATTTCAAAACGGTATAGTGTCACACGGACATACGTTTTCTAATAATAATAATAATAACATTTTCGAATTTCTGGTGGAGTAGCAACAAACTCAAATTCCTTATCTGATAATTTTTTTTTTGATTTGCGAAATTAAAAAAAAAATACTATTCAAATTTAAAGCGTCTATCTAACACTGTAGGTATTGACACTTTGACAACCCGTTACCACGACAACGATACAAATTGCGAAGCACGGCCGCCTAATAAAATAATTACCAAATCAATTTTCATAATTTCAATTTAAAATAATAGGAAATGAATAAAGTGGTTGTAAATCAAATAGTATACTAACCTCGGTGGAAAGTTTCATTTCTGTCTCGAGAAGTATAGTAGACCTCGGCTGCGCCTCGGTCTACTTACGCATCTCTCGACAGAAATGAAACACTTTCCACCTGGGTATGTAATATACTATTTTCTACTACCTTCTAGGAAAATACCGTTTTAACCCCTGAATAAGGCTAGAAAACAGCACTTTACCTACCTAGGGAGGTAAAATTTTTATTTTCAATACAGCCGACCATGCGAATTAATTTATGTCTTGTCAATGTCAATGTTTTAAGCGATTTCAAAGAGTTATACTTTGACAAGTTTTTAATACAGGGGTTTATCCAAATAATCAAAACCACAATTTAATAATAGAACATAAAATTCAAAGATAATTTTTGAAAATTCCTCTAGAGTAAAGTGCATTTCTTCCCTTGGATTTAAATGCCCTCCGCTTCAAGTCGTGCATCAAATTATCCGCGGGAGGAAAAGAGGCAATTTCCTCCCTTGTTATGTAAATAACTATTACTTTTGACAATATCGAAAATTGTTATATAAAAAAAGATGTTTAGAAATAACTTTCAAATATTTAACATTGTTTATTTACGTTAAAAAACATTTTTTTCGACATTTTCTATAATTATGAATAATAATGATTAATTATGGAACTTAATTTTCAAATTATCGCAGAGAAAATGAAAAAAGTGTTTTAAGTAAATAAACAATGTTAAATATTTAAAAGAATTTTAAACATCTTTTCTTTTAAAAAAATTTAATGTCAAAAGTAAAGTACTTTACGGGCGAAAAAAAAATTTTTTTTGAAAACTTTAACATAAAATTTGACATTTGATGGTTTTTTAAGGTTTTACCATGCAAGCATGACTTGTTTCGTTAAATTTAATAAAAAAAGTTTCCCATGCCTCAAACCACAGCCCTATTTATAAAAGCCGAAAAGGAAATTGGCAACTATGGTTGATATATCCCACGTTTGTGTTTTTTTGCTATGATTTACGTTGAATGACCAGTTGTTGGATTTTTTGTTAATAAATCAACTTTTTTGGAAAATATTGTTAAGATAAAGACTAAACCGTAAAAGGTCTTACGGTGAGATTTGTGAGTGACCGGGACAGTTTTTTTCCGCAGCATTCGTAAAAACAAAAATATCTGCGGGTGAAAAGTGCCTGAAAAGTACTTAAAGAAATGGCAACTGAACTTGACATTTTGTGGGGTGTTTTAAAAAATAATTAAAATTGAAAGGTGTTTTAATGATTCGTGTTTCTTTAATTTTGGGGTTTTTTTTTATTTTTTAAAAACAGTGACAAATATTAGCATTGGAAATTACCGAATCAGGATACCCAACATTTTAATTTTGTCGTTCGTTTTGATTTTTGTTATTGGTTGCATAGGTATTGGGCCTGCTTATTAGATACATTTAGTTACCGTTATTATTATTATTTTCCTGGTAATCTTCTCAATTTAATTAATTTACCAGCCAAGTCCTTGGTGTCCGGGGCAAATCCATTAAAAACTTTCTTGATGCAGGAGAACCAGGGTTTCTTTTTCACCTTTCCAAAGGACGAAAACCTTAAAGCCCTTTTCTTGGAATATTCCTAGACAGTCATGGTTACCCTCAAAATATTCTGCGAAAAATGCTGAGAAAAAATTAGACCAAACATATACTTAGAAGCGCTGCTGATGGTAATTTTTTATGAGATTAAAAAAAGGGAGACAGCTGATCCAGGAAAATGATCTGATTACAATACCCAAAATAAACACTGAAAAATTTTTGTTTTTATTAAACTGAATACCTAAATAAATGAAATTGACAAATCGGCAAATTTATAGCCGGTTATCCCCACAAAATTGTAAAAAAATAATAATTGTAACATCGTGTTTCTTTTCTTGTTGAAAGAAGGGAAACCTTATTGACGAGAATACTTTGATTGTTACAAGTGGCGGTTTAAAGGTTTACAGAAATTGTTGATTTGTTCCATATTGCGCGATTTTTGAGAAAAAAATTTTTAATGACCCTGATACTGGAGTGACTTCCTAAAAATGGAAAATCAAAAAGCTATCCTGGTGATCTAACTAATTTAAGCACTAGACAACATGAAGGCAATGATTTATGTCGCAATTATTTGTGGTAACGAGAACAAAAATATTTCATTATGATGCTCATATTTTCAAACATTCTTTTAAATAATTATGTTAAAAAAAAAAAATAACAAAAATGCCACAGAAAAATCGCAAAGTCCAGTCAAAAAACAAAAAAAGAAAAATAGACACATTTAATAAATAAATAAACAAAACTAAAACTAAGTACAATTAAGTACTAACTAAATGTTAAATTAAATTGTTTCCTTTTACAACAGCATCATGTTTTATGCCGACCTTGACATAAATTAATTTGTTTTAGTGTTTAAATATTATATAAATATATTTATTTTTTCAATTATTATATTGATTTAATTATTTTAATGGAAATATCAATATATTTACGCGATTTTGAATCGAGCCTTAAATTAATTTAAAAATACGCGCCTCGAACCCGGATTACGGCCCATGCGCTCGAGGGAAACCGATCTAAACCGCCGCGGTTTTTCCAAGTGGTTGTTCACGGCTTGTTAAGTAAAGTAGGGTGTGCTCCAACTTACATAGACACACTGTATATGAAACTGTTTCTTCTAGCCGATAGAAGTCATCGGTTTTTTTAATACTGGGTTTTTCTAAAATTGCTAATTAATTTTAAACCTTTTTGGAATATCGTACGACACTATAAAATGGGGTTTTTTAATTTTCTATATCATCGATGATACGACAACCCACATATTTTTCTACGATAACTCAATATTTAGGGACGTGTGTATTGGAAAAGTGGGATAAATTAAAAAATGTGAAAACTGAGTTAATCCAAATTAAAAAATAGATAAAATAATTTAAATTTTTTCTTTTAAACGTTTTGGCAATGCTCACTTTTTTTAATTAAAAAGCTCTCAGAATTTACAAAACGTTTTAAAAGAAAATTTTAATTATCATTTTAATTATTCTTTAATTTACATTAACGCATTTTTCACGTTGTCTGATATAACCCACTTCTGCCATATTGCTCCTATAAACCTCGAATGGAGAATTCCTCATATTTCTTTTGTTTTATTTTCTTCAAGCAGGTCCATTCCTCGCACGCTCTCTTCAAAAGTGACACAACTCAAAAGATGTAATCTTACAGTAGAGCCAAAGGAAAATAGATCTTGTAATTTAATAAATTTAATTAGGTACCAAATTTTATATTAAGCTTTAGTCCGGATGTAAATTTTTAAAGTAACTAAAATTTCGTTTTATTCTTAAATTTACGGGAAAACAGATTTTGTTATTAAGTTATATTACTTTTTAAAAAAATACACAATTAGTTGTTTTCGGCATAATTGAGGGGGTTAATTAAGAAAATTCACTTATGACGCCATTTTCCAATAAAACACAGATTTTTTTTGGAGCTTTATTCTATAAAAGTGAGATTTTTGGACTTGTGAAAAAATTTAAAAAAACTGTGCGAAAAATTTGAAATAGATGAATAGATAGATAGAATGTTGTGCACCATAAAGCATTATAATCATAAATACTATGTTTTTGGAATAATTATTTTTTTTATCAATTAAACCAATTTGAATTCAATACTCATTGTTAAGACAGGACACCGTCCATCCGGTAAGCTAGTAAGAATAAAATTGTGAACAGAGCTTTATCTAATTTTTTATTTTAGTACTTTAATAGGCCCAGAATTTTCATAAGAACTTGGCCCTTATTTTACATAAATGTTTTTGGTATGATTACCTGGTACTGTGTTCTTCTATTAAATATAATTTTCTTGAATTCGTTCTAAAACACCCACTAAACATTTCAATTTATTTAATTTTGGTTATTTAACAAAATCTGTGGATGAACTAAACTAAACAAATGTTACCTATCTAATTGTACGTTGTAAAAATTGAGTGCAGCATGTCGATACATCGTTTTTTTGAAGTTTAATGTCCATTAAGTTGCTTTTTAATTGCCAGAAACTAAATTTATTACCAATCGGTACCTTTTAATTATGCACAATTGAATCATAGGGATCACAATTTTTATGTTAAAAAATCAAGGGGTGCCTTTGAGGGAAGAAAAATTCTTTTTTTAAAAAACTGGAAATTAAATTTTAAAAAATCAAAATCAGCTAAAATTAACGTTTTTGTTGCATCCTATCATCAAATCCCGTTGATCACGGACGTTTTGTGACCAATAGTGAAGACGGTGTCAGATGGTACAAATATTCTAAAAATTAACCATTTAGAAATTCTATTACAAGCAACACGCGCCAATGTCAACAAAATTACAATTTTCTCAATTGTCGTGCTCGCATGTGTATCAGACTTCACGGAGCACATGTTAAACTCTCAAACGAAATTTTTAACCAAAAGTTTAACTTTTTAGTGAAACTATTATGTTGGAGACAGGAGAAAATTCTCTTTTATATATTCAACCAGACAGAACTTAGGAAACCAACAGTCTAAATAAAGTGACGTTTATTCGAAAACGGTTAAGATTAGCGAAATGAATGAAGAGTACTTAATTTTTAATTAATAGTTAAAGGTTTGTAGAAAACGTTGTCCAAACTCTATATCAATACAGGGCGTAATAAAAGGGGATCATAAGTGTCACAGCTAGTCTGTCCATGCAGCTAGAGTACTTCACAACACTTCTTTTGATAGTAATTTAAACTCAACCAAATGAAGCGACTGCACACACTTCAAATATTTCCATGCAGATCGTTAAAAGGTGTCCCCAGTAAAGGTAATATCGAAAAATGGTGACATCAGTTATCCTCCCAGAAGTCCCGATTTAACTGTCATGGATTTTTGTATAATGTGTGTTTAACGAAATTTCTGTCAATCTGAATGGGTTTAAGCAAAGAATTCGCGATGTAATTCAAGCAATTTTACAACTCTGTCGCCGCGGTTAGCCAATTTCAGAGATGGTTTGGAGGAAATGCTGCGCATGGGTGGGCAGAATATTTTATTTTTAAATAATTTTTGGGTTTAAAATATGGAAACCGTAAATCGATACCCGCACCATGTTTTTAAATTTTCTCCCAGTTTCTGAGTCATACTTGGTATTACATCTTATTAAAATAAAATTGGAGTATACCTGGTGATTCAATAATTATGTCTAAAAACTTGATTCCATTGGAACTCTTTGGAAGCCAATATCCCTGAAGAGGAGGCCTATACGAAACAAGTTTATAAAGGGTTTTCCAATAGGAATGATATGATCTTGTAATGATGTAGTAACCATGGTAATAAAGTTATACCTGTCACCAGTTATTATTTATGTTCAGTAAACTCTAACAATTTATTTTGGCTAAATATTTTCCCCAAAAAAAAGTCTGGTTATTGTCCAAAAATTTTACAAAAATGGTCGTTTCTTTTGTAAAAACCCTTGGTTAAATAATTGCCCTTCTGTGCTTGCCATTCGTCGCATCGTTAAGAAATTTGAAAGTAATTCTACTCTTCACGATGCAAAAACTCCAGTAAGACGCCGAAATTCCAGAACTGTTGAGAATGTTTCTGCTGTAAGAAAAAGTGTTGCAAAAGATCCAAATTTATCAATTCCTCGTCGTGTTTAAAAAAAAAAATACAACAACTTGGCGAAATTTAAAATGTTAAGATTGTTTTGACCCAAAACTTAAGCCACGGGCCCAAACGTCGACGCTGCGAATTTGCTGCCTGGAATTTCGAACTACTTGAACGGGATCACAATTTTGAGGAAAAAGATATCTTTTCAAAAAAAGCTCATTTTTGGTTAAGTGGATACGTAAATAAGCAAAATTGCCGTTTCTGGTGTGAAAACAATCCACAAAAAGGTTCACGAAACCCTTTTGCATCCCCTAAAGGAAAAATTGGGTGTGGTTTATGGCATGGTGGTATCGTTGGACCTTTTTTTCCCCCAAAAATGAGGTTGGAGATTCCGTTACAGTGAATGGTGAACGATATCGACAGGTGTTGACAAATTTTTTATGGCCAAATTTGGATGCGCTTGTTTTAGAAGATTTTTAGAAGTTCCAAGAAATGCAATTGTTGCCTGGCCACCATGAAGCTGTGATTTGACTCCTTTAGATTACTTTGTGGGGTAATTTAAAATCTAAGGTTTACGCAAACAGGCCACAAACTTTTGATGCTTTGAGATTAAACCTTGAACGCTGCATTCGTAAAATTCCCTTTTCAAAAAAAATTGGGATTCATGGGTTCATTTCCGGCAGGCCGAGGTGGACATTTAAAGGGCCTGCTATTAAAAAAATAAATGTTATCGATTGTACTTCAAGATAATATAAAAATTTTGGGGGGAAAAAATTTTTTTTTTTTTAATTTTAAAAAAAATTTTTTTGGGGAAAAATTCCCAAAAAAATTTTTTTAAATTTTTTTTTTAAAAAAATTTTAAAACCCCCAAAATTTTTTTGGGGAAAAAATTTTTTTTTTTTTAAAAACCCCTTTAAAAAAAAAAATTTTTTCCCAAAAATTTTTTTTTAAATTTAATTTAAATTTTTAAAAAAATTTTTAAAATTTTTAAAGAATTTTAAAATTTTAAAAAAATTTTTTAAAAAAGGAAAAAAACAATTTTTTTAAAAAAATTTTTTTTGGGGAAAATTGGGTTGGAAACCCCAAAAAAAAAAAAAACCCCTTTCCGGGAAAAATTTTTTTTAAAAAAAATTTTTTTTTTTTTTTCCCCCCCCTTTTTTTTAAATTTTTTAAAAAAAGGGGGGGAAAAAAATTTTTAAAAAAAACCAAAATTTAAAAATTTTTTTAAAAAAAATTTTCTTTTTTAAATTTTTTTTTTTGGGGGTTTTTTTTTTTGCCCAAAAATTTTTTAATTTTTTTTTTTTTTTTTAAAACCTTTTTTTTTAAAAAAAAGGAAATTTTTTAAAAAAAAAAAAAAATTTTTTTATTTTTAAAAAAAACGGGAAAGGGGAAAAATGAAAGGTTTTAAAGGTTTTGGGAAAAAATTTTAAAAAAAGGGGTTTTTTTTCCCCCAAAAAAATTTTGGGGGTTTTTTAAAAAAATTTTTTGGGGGGCCCTTTAACCCGGGGCCCCAAAATAGGGAAAAAAACAATTTCAAAAATTTTTTTAAAAAGGGTTTTTGGGGGTTTTAAAGTTTTTTTTTTTTTTTAAAAAAAATTTTTTTTTTTTTTTTTTAAAAAAAATTAAAAAATTTTTTTTTAAAAATTTCAAAAAAAATTTTTAAAAAAAAATTTTTTTTTTTTTGGGTTTTAAAAAAACTTTTTTTTTAAAAAAAATTTTTTGGGAAAAACCCCCTTTTTAAAAAAAATTTTGGGAAAAATTTTTTTTTGGGGGTTTTTTTCCCCCAAAAAGGGGTTTTTTTAAAAATTTTAAAAAGGGGTTTTAAAATTTTTAAAAAAGGGCCAATTTTTTTTTTTAAAAAAAAGGGAAAAATTTTCCCGGGGGCCCCCCCCAAAAAATTTTTTTTTAAAAAGGGGCCAAAAAAAAGGGGGGGAAAAAGGAAATTTAAAAAAAAAAAAATTAAACCCCCCCAAAAAAAAATTTTTTTTTAAAAATTTTTTTTTTGGGTTAAACAATAAAAAAATTTTAAAAATTTTTTTTTAAAAAAATTTAAAAAAAACCCTTTTGGGGGGGGGGTTTTTAAAATTTTTTTTAAAATTTTTTAAAAAAAATTTTTTTTTTTTTTCCTTTTTAAAAAAAAATTTTTAAAAAAAAAAAAATTTTTTTTTTTTTTTTAAATTTTTTTTCCTTTTTAAAAAAATTTTAAAAATTTTTTTTTCAAAAAAAAAATTTTTAAAAAAAAAAAACTTTTTTTCAAAATTTTTTAAAAATTTTTTTAAAAAAAGAAAATTTTTTTTTTTTTTTAAAAAATTTTTTAAAAAAAAGAAAATTTTTTTAAAAAAAAAAATAATTAAAAACCCTTTAAAAAAAAACCCCCCCCGGAAAATTTTTTTTTTGGGGGTTTTTTTTTTTTAAAAAAAAAAAATTTTTTTTTTAAATTTAAAATTTTTTTTTAAAAAATTTTTAAAAAAATTAAAAAACTAAATTTTTTTTTAAAAAAAAAAAAAGGAAAAAAAAAAATTTTTAAAAAGGGAAATTTTTTAAAAAAAGGGGGGGGGAAAAATTTTTTTTTGAACCCAAAATTTTTAAAAAAATTTTTTTAAAAAAAAATTTTTTAAAAAAAAATTTTTAAAAAAATTTTCAAAATTTTTTAAATTTAAAAAAAAAATTTAAAATTTTTTGGGGACCGGGTTTTCCCTTTTTTTCCCCCTGTTAAAAACCCCTTTTTTTCCCCAAAAAAATTTTTTAAAAAATTTTAAAATTTTTCCCCCGGGGGTTTTTTTTAAAAAAATTTTTTTCCAAAAAAGGGGGGGGGGGTTTTTTAAAAAAAAAATTTTTTTTTAAAAAAAAAATTTTTTTTAAAAAAAAAAAAAAATTTTTTTTTTTAAAAAAAAAAAAAAAAAAAAAATTTTTAAAAAAAAAGGGAAAAAAAATTTTTTTTTAAAAAAAAAAATTTAAAAATTTTTTTTTTTTTTTAAAAAAAAAATTTTTAAAAAATTTTTTTTTTCCCGGGCCAAAAAAAAATTTTTTTAAAAAAAATTTTTTTTTTAAAATTTTTTTAAAAAAAAAAAATTTTTTTTTTAAAAAAGGGGAAAAGGTTTTTTTTAAAAAAAAAAACCCCCCCAAAAAAAAAAAAATTTTTAAATTTAAAAAAATTTTTAAAATTTTTTTTGGGAAAAAATTTTTTAAGGGGAAAAAAAAAATTGGGCCAAAAAAAATAAAAAATTTTTTTTTTTTAAAAAAAAAATTTTTTTTTTAAAAAAATTTAAAATGTCCCTCCAAATATCCCACCTTTTAAAAAACCCTGTATAGTATTTTACTTAAAAATATTAGTTTGAATCCTTAGTTTCATTGTGCGAAACATGCATTATTTATGTAACAATAACAAATAATTGATGCAAACTAATCAGCACAGAGGTATCACTGCCCTGTTTGTTATCAATAACAATAATAATAATAATATGTTCTTATTTAGAAAAATAGCTTTAAATTAACAATATGTAACTGATTTTATTGGATGTGTGCAGCTGTTAGATGGGAAAGCGGTAAACGATTGTTCATTATCAAAACATGGGATTTCGCAAATGTTGTTATTGGTCATTTGCCTTTGTAACTTTCGTTACTGACTATTTAAATTATTGTGCATGTGCATACATAATAAAATATTAATACAAATATTTTAATTAAAATATATATTGTTATCGATAAGGAAAGGGACTAAAAAACGTTGTTGTTAGGAGTATGTCGCAGTGACACGCGTAGTAAATTCCTTAATATTAGTTTTTCATAGCCTTTTTGTAAATATCGCCAAAAACTCTATAAAATAAGCAAGCAAAAGCACTTAAAAATTTGTTCAAAATGTGCTAAATGCGATTTGTGGGTGAAGCGGTGTGGACGAAATGATGGTCGATTTCAAGGAATCGATAATGATAATAAAGACACATTTATTTGTTCACTTCATTTTGAAGGAAAATGTGGTCCAATAACCGAATATCCAGACCCCATCAGTTGTGTAAAAAAGACACCTAGTGATAAGGTAATATATTTAATTAATTTAAAATATAATAGCTCGCGCCATAACCTCAAATAGTAAATTTTGTCGTAGGTAAAAGTCATTAGTTTTTGACCCTAAAATAGGAATAATTTTTTCTTTTTTGTAATTATTTTTACTTATTACCATGACAAGTACCATACAGTTCTACTTGATATCTAAATTATTAGTATCCTAACCTCTTAACTAGTTCGGCTTTATTTCCTCCTTGAAGACGACCATGGCACTTCAACCATCGTCGTAACTGAACACAATTATGGGCTTCCATCAAGAAGATGCATCAAAAAATGTTTTTGCGCTGATATTAAAGGTGATAATACTTGTTGCCCAGCCACATTTATAAAAAGTGCCCAAAACTTTTTTATTGCCGCCTTCTTAACATAGCGAACGCGCTTGCGCTGAGCGTACCCTTAAAAGGCCTATGCGATACATTTTAGATCAGTTGTTTTTGCTTTCGTCATTCCCAAATTAAAATGAACCAATTTTAGATATACCTTCGTATGAAAACTTTAAAGGCTCACTGTTTCAATTCCCTTCTCACTAATGATCATTAAAATTATTTTCGAAAAATTGTACAAATTTATTAGTTTACTTTAGGTTCCGTAGCCTGTTTACAAAATATCAAATCGAAATTTTCATTCATATTTTTGGCCGTTTACGCAAACCGACCGCGTGGCGCTTTTCCGATGTTAATTGAACAATATAATTAAGACTCGAAAATCCGCATCATCGCCCGGGAATTCGGGAAAACCTGCCAAAACCGACGCGTATATCGGCTACATTACTGGCTAGGTATATAAGTATGTTTCAATCGCAAGTAAAAAGTCTGAAAATATTAAAATTGCGGTTTAATTCGAAATTATATTCAACACAGCTCTATCGGGCTAGCAGGGGAAAATTACCAAAACTCGATAAACAATCACTGGAATATGTAGCTAATTTGTTGTTGCTATAATGAGAATTTGCTCAAGCCGATTTCGAAACATCGATATTACTGCTATATTGATATGAAGATAGCAGGAATTTTTGATAAATCGTTAATTACCTGTCGACTGTATCGCACGATTCTGTTGCTAATTTGTTGCTATAAATTAGCAATATTGTTTTAAAAACATTGTTTCAAACCTCCTGGTATATATTAAACTTGCTTGTCAGATTTTTAGTTTTGACCGGTGCCGGTGTCCATATTATAAAAGATCAAAGTCATTAAAAGTCATCGATAATTAAAAGTGTCTTTAGTACATTCTGATCAGTATCGTTGATTCTGAATAAAAAACGTTTCTCATGGAGTCTTCTGACGAGGAATTACCTGAATCCATTCTTAAAGCAGCCGAAATAGTAAATTTAGATTTGTTGCCGTCCAAGTCGAGGCACAGGTACGAGAAAGAATATACAGCATTTACAAGCTGGTGTAGCGAGAAAAAAATCAAAAGTATGAAAGAAGAAGTTTTATGGAATATTTCGCGGAACTTGCTAAAACATGTAAACCCAATACCTTTATGGTCAAGGTATTCCATGTTAAAAAGTGTCATTAAGATCGAAAAGAACATGGATTTAAGCAAATATTTCAAAGTTACATCATTTTTGAAGAAGCAAAATGTGGGATTTAGACCCAAGAAGGCCAAAATTTTCTCGAAAGATGAAATAGCAAAATTTATTAATGATGCTTCAAATGATGTCTATCTAGCGATAAAGGTGCCTACAATTTTCGGACTAGCTGGTGCGTGTCGTCGAGAAAAGTTGATGAAAATTAGCATTGATGATATTGACGATAAGGGGAATCTTTTAATTGTAAATATTCCAGACTCCAAAAACCATTCTAGCCGAAGTTTTGTCATTTCCGAGGAAATTGAAAATGGAAAATATCTAGCTTTGTATAGAAAGTATTCCAGTTTACGAAAGCCCGAAACACCACACAAAAGATTTTTTGTTAATTACAAAAATTGGCTTGTACTGTCCAGTGCATAGG
>JAHBCN010010727.1:0-30685 GCA_019359885.1 Listronotus oregonensis | reverse complement strand
AAAAAGGCCAAAAGATCTCAAAATATGCCAACAATTATTCAAGGTATATAATCAAAACCATAATTTTAATAAGACCTCAAAGTTTAAATTTCAATTATTGGAAAATTAGCAAATTAGCACTTAACACATTTGCACGCTAGGCCATCGATATTATCATGTCCAGCAAAGGGCATGTATAGAAACTTAGACTGGATGCCTTTGAAAAAGTATCCAGGTCTATTCTATGATGACAACTTAGCTAAAATCACTAGTAAAGTTCATCTTAGTGCCCCTGATGGAATTGAAAGAACCATTGATGAAAAGTTGGTGAAGGTAGAGCATACCTATCAGCATCCAAAGAAAATTGCAGTGGTTTACACTCGCATCTGTAAAACCTTCAAAGAGAGCAAAAAAGAGCGTATTAACCTGGCCGGAACGCCCGTGTTTAATTCGGATGGGAAGGTATGCTCAACGACGAAAACCTGTCAGGCTAGCCGTTTTCGAGAAAACACTCCTAAAGAAAATAATGCATGCATGGTCGCTCAATAATAATAAAATTGCTACATCAAAGTAGGCTTATGTCAGTGCTAAGTTGACAATAAAAAAGGTCTAATTACCTGTTGGGGTAAACAATTTGACTTTTTTAAAAAAAAGTTTATTTGATTTTTTGTTAATAACAGTGAAATTTAAAAAAAGTCACTTTCTCGTTTTAAAAATGCCGGAAACTCTTTTGCTGAAATGGCCGACATGCCTTCATGTAGGCGGGAAAAAACGGTTGTGCGGTGGAAGCTCGGAGGTTGTACCAAGAAATTTTCCAAACCCCCCTTTTCCTTCTGATAAACTGTTCAGCTTTAAAATCAGAGGTTAAGAGAAACAATTTTACGCCAAATAAGAGAGATTGTGGACGAAATCGTACTACGCGAACGCCGCAGGCAGAGGAAATTGAAGCAAATCCAGGTAGTAGCACCAGAAGAATTTCAGCACGAACGAATATTCCGAAAAGCGTTGTATGGGAAATTTTACACGAGGAACTTTTGTATCCATACCATTTGCAAAAGTTCAAGCGCTAAAACCTCAAGATTTTATGCCTAGAGTGGAGTTTTGTCATGGATGCAGATGAAATGCCATCAGGACCGTCATTTCCTTGATAAAGTCTTATTTACAGACGAGGCAGGCTTTACGCGTGAAGGAGGGGAAATTTTCATAACAATCATATTTGGTCAGATGAAAATCCTCACGGTTTTTCGAAGCTCGGTTTCAAGATAAGTTTTCCATTAATGTTTGGGCAGGTATTATAGGAAATAGATTACTAGGGCCATACGTTATGCCGCACGTTTAGATGGTCCCGCATAATTACATTTTCTACAAAACCTTTGCCAGTTTTGCTTGAAGATTTCCTTGTGGATTAAGATTAGAAACATTTTTATGCACGATGGGGCTCCAGCCCACTTTAGTTTATTAGTGCGACAATATCTAAATCAGACTATCCAGATCGGTGGATTGGACGAGGTGGACCAGTAGCTTGGCCTCCCGTTCGCCGGATCTTAATCCGTTAGACTATTTTCTCTGGGGTTATTTAAAACACTTGGTTTATTCAGTGCCTATTGAAAGTATACAACAACTAGAACACAGAGTCATTCATTGTTGCCAAGAAATAGGAACAAGCAAGGTGTTTTTCAACGAGAAACGTTCAATGAGAAACAGCAGTTGTATTGAAATGAATGGACATCACTTCCAACACTTGCTGTAACTAAAGAAGCAAGACTCATGTTTGATTTAAGTCAGTAGTATTATTTGTTTCTGTATTGTTCCTTTTTTTTTTTTTATAAATTTGTTTTTCATTTACCGTTCCTTTTTTTATTACTATTAAACAATACCTACTGCATATTTGTCTTCTTATTTATGTAACTAAATAAATAAACTTAATTTTTTACTTTATTTCAACTTACCACCGACATAAACCCACTTTGATGTAGCAATTTTTATTATTATTGAGCGACCATGCAGCATTATTTTCTTTGAGGAGTGTTTTCTCGAAAACGGCTAGCCTGACAGGTTTTCTACAAGAATACCTTTTTTACGTCATTTATACTTAATATACAGGAGGTCCGTTGCCCAAGGGGTAAGTTTATTAGATATGATTTGTTAAAGTCACACCAGTCACACCGTCACACCATACGTAAATTATTTTAAGTTGTTAAATGACAAAAAGCAAATCTAAATTAAGTTTTTTTTATCCTTTTAAAAGGAGTATGCAATTTTAACTTTTACTAAACCAGTTTTTGGATTTTATACAACCTACAAATTACATGAATTTTTAAAATTTTGGAATTTCATATTCTAATAAATTGTTACATTTGTTTAAAAAATACTAACTGATTACTAATTAAATATTTTTCAAAATATAGGGTGGCCCAACAAAGGCAAGCCTTACGTTACTTACGTAGGTCAGGTCGTCAGGTGTGACATTTTATTAACTATTGAAATTTATTTTATTACTATTGCTATTGAATATGTAAATTAGGAAATTTATGAAAAATCACATATCTCTGAAATTACGTAAATTACTAGAACTGTCAAATATGGTTTGAGTATTATTAGCAAAAACCTCTTAAATTTATAAACAACATTCTAAAAAAAAAATTTTAGAAACAAAATGAAATTTTATGAAATTTGTATAATTTTATGTTCTGCCCATATAAGATTAATTTTTTTTTAAAAAAGTCCATTACCAACACAAAACTTTGTCATCAGACTCAGACTGCATAACTTTAACTTTTTATTAAGGTTGGTTTTATTTTTTTGTCTTCTTTTTTTAAAGGGAAAGAAGTGGAAGAAAGTGTTATAACGCAAGTGGATAACCCTAGCTCCAGCATTGCTAGTTCTAGTTTTAGCACAGTCAGTCACCAAGTTTCAACACTTGACAGGTTTTTGGATAGAAAGACGAAAACGAAGAGAATATTTTACAAAGAAAATTAGCCACTGCAATATATTCATCTGGGTGTCCTTTTCGTTGGTAAATAACCCCTACTGGAAAGATTTTTTTATCGTTTAAACCTTCATTTAAACTACCTTCCAGAAATGATATAAGTGGAAAATATCTTGACAGAGAATTTGAATTATTGAGAACAATGTTTTCAATGAAATAAAATTGCCCCTTCTGTAGCTCTACAGTGTGATGGTTGGTCTAATATTAGAAATGAAGCAATTATAAATTTTATTGTAACAACTCCTCAACCAGTGTTGGTAAAAACTTTAGCCACAGGTACCGAACGACACACCGGCGAATATATAGCTGAGGAAATGGAAAAATGCATAGACCAAATCGGTCCCCAAAAAATAGTTGGCATTTTATCTGATAATCAGCAGCTATGGAAAAGGCAAAAAGAATAATTGAAAAGTTGCCTTATATTACAGCTTATTCTTGTGCTTCACATACATTCAATCTATTTATTGGTGATATAATGAAATTGCAGTCACTGTCACTTTTGGAATCTTCCCCGCAAAGAAATAGTTAAAGAAATAACTGGATCTCATATAAATCAAGCTGCATTAAATGAAATTCAAAAAGATAAGTATGGAAGTACAAGATCTCTTAAAATCCCCCGTTAAGACCCTGGGGTTCTTATTACATTTATTAAAATTTAATTATGTCTAAAGAAGCTTTACAGATCCTAGCTATAAGTCAAGAGACTTACCCATAAAACTATCAAGATCTGTAAGGGATCACATCTTGGATAATGACTTTTTTTGGGTCCGACTAGACAAACTTTATATTATACTAACGCCATTGGTAAAATGGATAACAGTTTTAGAAGGTGATAAACTTTATGTCGAAGGTCTTTTTAGCAAGTAAAGAGATGGAAGAATGTATAAGTCAAACATTTCAAGTTTACCAATCAAAGCAAATGAAGAAAAGAACTACTTTCAGCCTTTAAAAAAGAAAAGAAATGCTGTTAAAATCAGTTCACCGGCAGCATATTTAATGGATCCAATTATTTTGGAAAAGATTTGGAAAATTCCCAACATATAGAGGCAATACAGTTTATTGATTCTCTATTGTCTAAACATCCTCTATTTATGGAGAACAAAGATCAAATTTCAATGGAGTTAACGAACTATTTAGGGAAGGGTGAACTTTGGGCAATAGACTTTCTGGGACACTGGCAGAAAGGCTGATCCCATCTCATGGTGGAGGGGAATTTGTTCCAAAACAAAATTAAAAGATCTTGCTATAGCTCTTCTAAGTTTGCCAGCAAGCTCTGCAGCGACAGAGAGGTCTTTTAGTTCCTATTCCTTCTTACATACTAAAAGAAGGAATAAATTAAGTACAGAAAGGGCTGGCAAATTAGTTTTTATACGTAGCAATAGAAAACTTTTAAAGAAGAAACTCAGATGGCTCAACTGGAAACTCGAGATGAAAATTTTCAAGCTAATAAAGAGGAAAAGGCAGGAGCTTGGCCATCAGGAGGCCTAAAATCAATTAAGGGGCAAAGAAGATTGTCCCAAGTTCTAAACTTCAATATCAAATGGTATTTTTCTGTCCATAGTACAACTTCCTGTGTAGATGAAAGTTTTTCACAATCTGACTTGGAATCTGATGACGAAAATTTTGAAAAAGCCTAAATTTGAATATTTCTTTATCAAGTATTTTGGTTTTATTTGCTAAATGCTAAATTAGAGTTTATTTTTTAATTTATTTTTAAAAGTTTCATTTGTGTTATTCTGTTTAATGTTTATATGTAATAAAATAGTAAGGATTTAAACATAAATATGTTTATATAAATAAAGTTATTAGACTAACTCCTAGTTATGTGTTGGGTGTTGGCATTTATTTTACGGGTATTTTTATCTGACTCTCATATATAAGTTTAAAAAATATCCTCTCCCTATTTAACTAAAGCAGCTGAATTAAGTTTTTTTTTATAAAAACATATATACGTTAAAAACATTAAAAATATTACTAACTAAAGCATAAGCCTAATAATGTATTAAACAAATTTTACTTACGAAATATTACAATATATTGTAAAAAATTCCCATTGTTACGTAATATTATAATATTACCATCATTCTTACCAAATTTAAATTACCGGTAATTTTGCATCACTAAAGTGAGACAAGGAGAATGGCTAGATTACGTGACTTTTGGTGGGAAAAATGGAACTGTAGGTTTTAGTGTTTTCCAAAGTGATACAGTAAAACTGACTATATACACTACTAAACATCAACTGACTGGAGAAAACACCAACCCGAAGTGGAGCGAAATTGTAGTAGGAGACTTAGTAGTTTTAACCAACGATCTTGAGGACGGTTATAGAAGAGTCCATGAAATACATTATCGCCAATTCATGGCCTCTGGAAATATCAAAGATGGAAGACAGACGCTGGTGAAAAACCCAAAATTGAAATCGATGCACTGGGACTAAGTCCCCGAATATTGGCCTGGTTCTGTCATGCACAAAAGCGCACAAAATCTGAATCACACTTGGCTCTAGAAGCCACAAGAAAGAAGAAGCTCGCTCGCGAGTGGTGCTCCCCTGACTTTATCAGGGACTTAGGAGACTCGTTGACGGTTAGCGTCAACAAAATTTCAAAGCTAGTAGAAAAATCTACTAGCGAAAAAATGGACAAAATACCAGCTGTGACTGGTAAAAATAAGTTTTTAGAGGTGCGTATCGAGAGCGCGTTGGACGTCTTGTTTGACAAGACAAGGGGTGGCAAGAGCCAGCTGGAAGATGTTCTCCTAGAGAGGGGAAACAGAAAGGCATTTAATGCCTATTGCAAGTTACTTGCATATAAAAGGCTGGCAGACGACCTAGCCGAAGATCTGGCTGCTATTAAGAAGCAGCTGCCCCAGAGCGCCCTCGAGCAAATCGAGGAAAAGTTAAATAAGGGTCAAGTACCCAAAATGTCGTCGGCTAAGATGCAGGCCGAGCTCCAAGAGGTTGAAAACCTCATTAACTCCGAAGACCTTGTGAAGGTCGAAATGGCCCAAGTGGCCAAAAATAAAATTAAGCTAGCCAAAAGGTTGGCTTATGAAAATTCAAAAGCCCTGACTTGAAGGAATTTGGCTACCTTTTCGGCTCCTGATTCCCACTATTTAAATACAAGGTCCAATGGTGATCTTTTATTTCGCTCACATGTCCCTTTTTACCAAAAAAGGGCAGTACTCTTTTAAGCGACAAGGAGTACCACGAATTTGAATTTTTCGCGGTATTTATACGGTTTTCCACTCAACTTGTACACTGCACACACATAATAATTCTAAGTGAACAAATACGAACGAAATTTTCTGCTTTCAACAGCTGATTTGAATATCGTTAACCGTGAAAAACCTTTTACCAAAATTATATTTAAACCAGCCGGTTTGCAACAACGCGTTTTACTGATTAAGTTAGTCGATAGACATAAAAGTTAAAATTTGAACGGTTGTAATTAGACATTGAACCGTTCAAAGAACTCGGTCCCTAAGATAGATAGAGAAATATTCATAGATGTAATCCATAGTGTAGTATGTTTCTAGTCTACCGAACAAAGAAAATTAGCTTGATAAAAATCGATATCAAGATCATCTTCTATATGATGGTGTTATATACAGCTTGTATGTTCTGTCTTACAGGGTGTCAACCTTCCCTTGCGGTTTTAATAGTAGAGATATTTTATGTTTTTATTTAAGTTGATTGATAATGATTATTTTACAGATGTTTCATTTAAGTTTGACTGATAATAATTATTAAATTATAGATTTTCGTTAGCAATTATTTAGAGAATTTATAATGTTGCGAGAATCGTGTAAATACTCATAACAATGCACAGTGCTCTAAAATAGTAGTAGCCTAAGATTCCAGCAACACAATTAAAATTTACGTCTACTTCCTTATTCTATACATGATAAAAACAATTTAACCCAATACTATTTAATATGCCCCGGTGGCCGCAGGGTTTTCAAGGCGTTGGAATCAGGACGATTTTCTGTGCAGCGTCCAAGTGGTAGGTAGTTCGAATTTCCCATTATAATCGCTTTGTACATTATTTAATTAATTCATCATGATGACTAATGCTCAGTACTTCTCTTCTTTTCTTGTAGGACGGCAATATATACACACACCGCAATGGTCTAGGGATATATTTATTTCATAGATGAGCGTAATTCACGAGATTTTAATCGTGTTTAAATGTTTTGGGTTGGTAAAATACTGTTTCAGAATATTGATAAGAGATGGGCATTTTAATGTTTTTTTTTAGTATAAAAAATGGACTACTTTATTTGGTGGCGCTAGTTCAAAAATGGGACTTCTGACAATAACGTTGTTTATGTTGCGCATCAAAGTAGGTGGATATATCAGTTTTGGGTAAAATTTGAAAATATTGGTCAGTATATTGTAATCCAAAGTAGCAGTACCAGTAACAATGGGGCCGCTGTCAACAGTACTTGGGGCCGCTTATCATGCAAAGACGCCATCTTAACCGGGATGTAAATGTTGCGAGCTGATGGAATGTTAGAAGCTGGTACTAGGCAAGCTCGTGTTGCTGAAACTCTCCACACATCACAGAGCGTTTGCATCTCAAAAACGCTTATGGGCACGTTTCCAAGAAACAGGTGATGTTTCTGAAAGACATCCAGGTCATTCTAACATTGGTTATGGGCACGGCAACCGCTGACTAACCCAGGCTTGCTCAAGATCGAAGTGTTTATTGTGCAAATCAAAGGCAAATGGCATAGAAAATCAGTAAGAAATCCCTGAGTGAGTAACTATTGTGCAAAATTTTAATAGTGGTTGGCAATGAAGTTCGGCTGTACAATTTTAAACGCATAATATCGTAATTTCAAAATGAGTGGAAGAAAAAGAACCATAAAGCTGGTATGTTCAGAGAACAGATTGCATGAAGCTTATAATATGGACTACGTAATAGACGACCATTGAGATGCCAGCCACTTTCTAGAGGAAATCGCGCTGCTCGTTTATGCTTGGGCAACAGAACACTGAGAATTGGACTAATAATCAATGGGCCCCACACAGCAGGGTGATTATATGAGTAGAATCTCGGCTCCACTTCTTTTAATGGTTCAAGCAACCAGTCAAGGATTCAAGAAGACTGAGGGGTATATGGAGAGAACCTGGACTACAAATAGTCTTGGAAAATGTTTTACTTGTCAAATAAGTCCAGAGTTATAGAGGTGGCACAGTAATGGTGTGGGCTGGAATACGACTCGGCGGGAAGAACCGATCTCGTTTTGGTTGAACACTATATAAATAATGAGGTGTTCTTTTAAACGCTCATCGATATGTGGAAGAGATTCTTCAACCATTTGTCTTACCCCCATGCAAGACTTGTTGGACCAGGGTTAAGAGTTATATTGATGCAACGACGGCTGGCTCGTCTCACATAAAATGCTTGTTAAGAAATGCTTAGATACATATTTAGAAGGTATACAAGACAACCTTTAAATCTTTTTTGAAAATTGCTAATACTAAATTTTCAGCGAATGGCCTGCTCAATCACTTTGGCATGACCTAAATCCAATCAATAACATGAAGGTCATGGTTTAAATATTGCTACAATAGAACAAAATTTTGCGTGGAAACCCTCAATTCCAGAACCAAGAACAACTGTTTGCTGCGTTAAATGCTGCTTGGTTTGCCATAGCTCAGGAAGATATGGACAATTTAATTCTGAGTATGCCAAGAAGGTTTTGTCGCGCAGTGATTCAGATTACCTATACACCAGAGGAGGTCATACTGTTATTAAAAACAATTCATCATTATAAAAAAATTGGTATATGTTTAGAATATGACTGTTAATTTTGTTTGATATTTAGTTGAAATAAAAAAATATGGTTGTACGCCACTGTAGTTTTTTGGTTTTCTGGTATCTACATTTAATTAAAATATTACATTTTGTACAGAATATGATAAAATGTTATATTTGACATAAATTATCTTTTTTGGCCATATAGGTTTTATGAAATTCTTTGATTACATATCCCTAGAACAAATAGAGTCTAATAAGACATCATGAAGTTGAGACCATTGCGGTGTTACCATCCAGATTTGACGTGTGGAAACAAGTTGTTTGGCGATGCTAGTGACGTCTACCTAATCCAAAATCATATGCAAGGAGACAGTGATTGGTATTCATGGAAAGCCACGAGAGCAGGATTAAAAGCTCTCAGAGAAAACGAGACATGGGATATAATAGATAGGCCTAAAAATGCAGAGATATTGAGCAGTAGATAGGTATTTAAAGTAAAGGAAACTACGTGTCCTTATTTATAAAGCAAGATATCTTTGAAAAGTTTTGGTGACAACTTTAAATACATGGTGGCGCGTTTGTCAACATTAAGATTTGTTATCTGTGTGTAATCATTTTGATTTAATTTTGGAACAATATGATGTTAAAAATGCTTTGTTGAATTTAAAGTTTTTATGAAAATTCCAGAGGGTTTGAGTGTTTTAAAGTAATGTAAAGTGTGTTTATATTATAGGCTTAAGCAAGCTCCTAAAGCCTGGAACGATATGTTTATCGATATGGTAAGTTAAGTTTAATCGGTCCATCAACAATAACGCCATGTGTTACAGAAGGTGTGCGTTGTTATATTGCTGTACGTGAATGATTTTTGATACTTGCAATAATAATAATTTTTGAATTTTTGAAAACTAAATATAAAGTTTAGTTGAAGATATGATATACAATTTCTTAGGAATTTTATTTGACGAAAGCGGTTGTTACTATGAATCAGATTTCAGCTTGAAAACTTGTGTAGCAGATAAGTCATTTAAAACACCAATTGAAAGGAACGTTCAAATATTTCTAAAATCTTCCTTTATGTTTGCCCTGTATATTGATATATCACATTCCATCACAGCAGCTACTTCTTATTTATTTAGTGCGGATTTAGCGATGTAGTGCATTTACCAACATTTTATTTCAAGTACGTTGTTGATGTTGCTCTTGTGAGCTAAGTAGCGTTGCCCGGTGACGGACAAACTCATCAACCAAAACACTTAAAGATTTGATTAGTTGTCAACTGGAGTATTTTATACTTGATTTGATAAATCAAGGATTGTTAAAATTTATTTAAATACGTTCAACGTTTTGGTATAATGGCTGCTTTTTTCGAATGTTGAATATGCTGATATAATTTTTATGTTTGCATTTTAGGTAAAGCCGACGGCAACGCAGCTGCTGCTCAGAGATTTTATACTGAAAGATTTCCGCCTTTGAAGAAGAGTACGTTTTTATGCATCTTCGCTAATACATATCGTATATTACGACAAAGCCTGAAACAGGTAATTTACATCACACAGAGCCTAGAGCCCCTATTTGTGTTAAATTTTCCAACAACATGACGTTGAAGTGGGCTTGAGGAAGGTGATCCTGCTCGAAGAATCACTTTTCAGAAAACTCGTCGATTCATCTTAAACGCCGACATAGAAGATGCAACATTTTTACGTAGGAGTTTTGTGAATTTTTACAAGTACGGATGAATCCTAAATTTTTTTTCTCGTGAAGGGATAACTAATTTTCATAATCTACATTACTGGGCAGAAAAAATGAAAACCCCCATATTTGAAGAAAGAAACTTCGTTCCAACGAAAATTTAATGTAAATGTGGTTAGACTATAAAATGTTCAGGTGTAATAGGCAGAGTTTTAATCGGTCCGTACTTCTTGCCAAATAATTTAAATGGTGAAAATTATTTAGAATTCTTAAAAATATACTTTCATTCCACCTGATATTTTGGATGAAGTGCCTTTGGATGTCAAATGCAAGCATAAAAAAGGACAAATTGTAAACATAGTAAGCAAAACGATGGATGTCCTGCCCACTATCATCAAATATAACTGTAAACTAGAGATTTTCTTAATACTCAATTTCCTCAAAGATGGATAGGCCGAAATGGACCGATATTATGGCCAGCTAGATCACGTTTAGACCTGACTTTCCCTAGACTATCATGTCTGGGGAAGAATGAAAAGAACTGGTTTACAATGAAGAAATTATTAGAGATCGAGAACATCTTATTCAAAAAAAGTTAATGGGGCAGCAGAAATTATGAAGGCGGAACTGAGGTTAGGCGTAGCCACTACTGCCTTGTGCAGATGCGACGAAGATGTCGACGTTGTATAAGAAAATTTCGGTGGTTCTCATTTCGAGCAAAATGAAAAGTAATCCTCGTAAGAACCTGCAAATATTTTTCAGGGCTCTTCATTTTGTTAAGTCGTACGCATTTTTTCTAAGAGAATATTTTTGGAATTTGAATAATCCTAAAAACATAAAATTGTATTCCATATTCCGTTCTTTTCTGTGTTTTTTTCTTATTTATTCAGAACTGCTTCGTGCTAAGTAATCTTCAGTTAGACCCTCCAACCTATCGGTCAAACATACCAAACTATATTTTTACGATCCCTAATTTTTAAAACCCTTATCATAGAAATTTTTTCGTAATATTATCGCTAAACCGCACTAAATAAATAAGAAGTAGCTGCTGTGATGGAATGTGATATATCAATATACAGGGCAAACATAATGGACACGGAAGATTTTAGAAATATTTTTCCGAACTGAATATCTCTATTTACAACAATGTCGGTCATCGTCTTTCTATTCGCTTATAAATTCGAAGTTGGATATTTCAGTAACTCGTTTTGTAAATTAGCACTAAATTTCCACAATTTTTTGTTAATCATTATGTAGATACCATTACGTATCTTTCCCCGCGATATCGATGAAATACGCATTTAAGTTAATAAAAAAAAGGAAGATTCAATCAGATAAAATAAATGACAAGTTTTATTATAAGTTATATGGATCTATGCCAAGAACAACTGTTTGCTGCGTTAAATTCGATAAAATATGGACAATTTAATTCGGAAAAAGGTGTCCAAGATATCTCGAAATGCGTAACACTTTGTATAATACTATATATAGTTGAAATATGTTCAAAACCATCTCATTAATTAAAATATTACATTTTGTACAGAATATGATAAATTTCGTCGGTGAACCAAACACCCTGTATATAGCTAACTTACATTTCCTAAATAGTGACGTCAGAGATTCAAGATGGCGTTGGTGACGTTTGACATTTGACAGATGACACGCTTGAGCAATACTCTAAAATAGGCGTAGCCCAAGATTCCTAAATAATGACGTCATGGACCGGAAGTCGGCCTGTCTGTCAGAAGCGCCCCATAGTCTACTTTCAGGTTTCCGTTATTGAGCACGCTGATTCAAATTTTTATTGTAAGGTCAAGTTTATGTAGTATGCCAATTAGAAAAACAATTTTAACATAAACCTTTAAAACGTATGATAGGTAGGATGACAGAATTATTTTAAAAGTCTATTTTTAATAGTTCTATATCACAAAAAAAAACTATTAAGAATACTTAATGCAATAATTAATATTTTTTGCAACTCTCGACTATACGCAAAAGTTAAGAGCCAACTGTTTAATACTTTTAAATGCTTTGACCAACATAGCTCTAACCTAACAGTTCCTTAGGTACACCCTAACAAAATGCCAATAAAAAGTATGAATATCTTCAAACAAGTTCGATAATTTATAAAGCAAAAAAAAATTAATTAATTCAACTTTTTGTCTTTAAAGCAACTACTTGTTGGTCTGTAAAATTTAAAACAAACGAGATGCAGCAACTAACAATTGATGCAATAAATAAAGCTCCATGCAAACCTTCAATTGAAACTGACAATTGTAATTGTCAATGTTTATTGAACGTCTCCGAGCCTTTAAATCATACTGTTTTTACAACGAGCGGAAATATCTATGTGCGTAAAAACAAGTATAATATAATCTCAGTTCGTACGAGTGTCTTTATTTTTCACTATAACAATAGGAAAAGAGTAGTAAGAAAAACTGTTTCTTGAGACTATAAGCCAACACCTATTAACATACTGGCGCTCCCTTGGCTGTGTTTGGTATATTGATGCTTGTAAATGATATTAACTGATAGTGATGCTTATCACTTTAGGATGGTTTTCGATGAAACAAAAACTCTAATGACTTACGATCCCCTTTTTTTAGCAGCATACTTTTTTTAAATTCACGAAGTGTGAATAACTTCCACATTAGTAGAACAACTAAAGGTAGCACTTTACTCGCTGAAACACAGACAACCTCAACTGTTAGTCCAGTGATTCTTTTCGACATGATAAAGATAACAAGCGCAACCGCTGACGAAAACGCGCTCAATACTTTGACACGTGCTTTCCCCAATCGATGAATCTTCGATGATACATACGTTCATCAGGCCAGATATCGAAACCCCCGACCCTAACGATATCAGCTGAAGCTGCAAAGCTCAACTGTTTTAGGTCCTTTCCCAGACTCGGACTCTTCAGTATAACTGGAGCCCACGGTTCAACTAGATAGGACCTTATTGAATGAGTACACCAATTAGACAAACTACGGCTCGTGAAATGACGACCCGAAGCATCGGCCCTATAGTGGCTGAGAAGTTCAGTCTTTTCCGAAAGAATGACGCTTAGAGTAGCACTCCTACTCATCTAATTATTTAGTCTGTTAGAGCGTTCTGGTTAGTTCTCAGTGTCATATTTTTAACTGATTAAATTCATTTCGAAAAATTTATAGATAAACACATTAGCACTCTTTTTAAATAGTAACGAATTTTTACAATCACATCTTTTTTAATTTGGCGGTGTTTGGTATATTAATGCTTGTAATTTTTATTATAGTAATGGTTTTTTACAGAATTTTTAAAATTTGGGACCATTGTAATTTGTGTTTTATATACCTATTTGAAAATAAACTTTGGTACATTTCTGCTAAAGGGGAAAGCCTTACACCCTTAAACTGCCTTTTTTATAAATTTTGACCTATTCATGTTTTACATCTGGTCGACTTTTTAATGCTTCTAATTGTGGTTCTTTCGAGCAACATACCTTCAACATAATATTTTTTTGGGTAAAAAGTATAATCCTTTTTAGATAAAAGAGCAACTTTGAAGTATATGGCCAATAAAGTATAAAAAATAAATCAATTTTATCTATGAAGCAACTGCTTGGTCTAAGAAAAAAAAATGGTATGAATTGTTAATGCAAGTGACTGAAAAGTAGATAATTGTTAAACCATAATACGAATTGTACTTTTCGATTTAAGGCCATTGGATTATTTAGAAAGATAAAAATTTTAAAAAGTCAGCGTTTTCAGTCTTTACCCATTTTAGCCACTGATTCGGTCTTAGACATGGTCTTAATTTTACAGATTTTAAACTCAACAAACATCTTATTGTTTCTTGATCTACTCAGATGACTTCTTGACTCCGTAAATCGTCGGGTCCCGGCCGTGAACGGCATCGAGACACCATCCCGATCTTTATCGGAGGTCACCAGAGCTGACCCTAAAATAAGGATCCCGAGAGATGTACGAGTTCTTCAATAAAAGCTTAAAATTGTGAAGCAGCTATTTCTTCCCCATCTTGGCAATAAGATAGACTAAGAGTCATTTTATGCAGATCGTTCTACTTCAACTGTGTAGTTGTACTAGTTCTGGTAGTTCAGATTTCCGTTATTGAGCACGCTAATTTAATTTTTTATTGTAAGGTCAAGTTTATGTAGTATGCCAATTAGAAAAACAATTTTAATATAAACCTTTAAAACGTATAATAGGTAGGATGACAGAATTATTTTAAAAGTCTATTTTTAATAGTTCTATATCACAAAAAAAAACTATTAAGAATACTTAATGCAATAATTAATATTTTTTGCAACTATCGACTATATGCAAAAGTTAAGAGCCAACTGTTTCATACTTTTAAATGCTTTGACCAACATACCTCTTTAACAGTTCCTTAGGTACACCCTAACAAAATGCCAATAAAAGTATGAACATCTTCAAACAAGTTCGATAATTTATAAAGCAAAAAAAAATTAATTAATTCACCTTTTTGTCTTTAAAGCAACTACTTGTTGGTCTGTAAAATTTAAAACAAACGAGATGCAGCAACTAACAATTGATGCAATAAATAAAGCTCCATGCAAACCTTCAACTGAAACTGACAATTGTAATTGTCAATGTTTATTGAACGTCTCCGAGCCTTTAAATCATCATGTTTTTACAACAAGCGGAAACATCTATGTGCGTAACAAGAAGTATGATATAATCTCAGTTCGTACGAGTGTCTTTATTTTTCACTATAACAATAGGAAAACAGTAGTAAGAGAAACTGTTTCTTGAGACTATAAGCCAACACCTATTAACATACTGGCGCTCCCTTGGCTGTGATTGGTATGTTGATGCTTGTAACTGATAGTGATGCTTACCACTTTAGGATGGTTTTCGGTGAAACAAAGACTCTGATGTCTTACGATACCCTTTTTTTTTAATACTATCGGATTGTTAGCAGCATACTTTTTTTTAAATTCACGAAGTGTGAATAACTTCCACATTAGTAGAACTAAAGGTAGCACTTTACTCGCTGAAACACAGACAACCTCAACTGTTAGTCCAGTGATTCTTTCCGACATGATAAAGATAACAAGCGCAACCGCCGACGAAAACGTGCTCAATACTTTGACACGTGCTTTCACCAATAGATGGATCTTCGATGATACATACGTTCATCAGGCCAGAGATCAAAACCCTCGACCCTAATGATATCAGCTGAAGCTGCAAAACTCAACTGTTTTACGTCCATTTCCAGACTCGGACTCTTCAGTATAACTGAAGCCCCGGATTCAACTAGATAGGACCTTATTGAATAAGTACACCAATTAGACGAACTACGGCCTGTGAAATGACGACCCGAAGCATCGGCCCTATAGTGGCTGAGAGGTTCAGTCTTTTCCGAAAGAACGACGCTTAGAGTAGCACTCCTACTCATCTAATTACTTAGTCTGTTAAAGCGTTCTTGTTAGTTCTTAGTGTCATATTTTTAACTGATTAAATTTATTTTAAAAAATTTATAGATAAACACATTAGCACTTATTTTTAAATAGTAACGAATTGTTACAACCATATATTTTTTAATTTGGCAGTGTTTGGCCTATTAATGCTTGTAATTCTATTATAGTAATGGTTTTTTACAGAATTTTTAAATTTCGGGACCATTATATTTGTGTTTTATATACCTATTTGAAAATAAACTTTGGTATATTTCTGCTAAAGGTTAAAGCCTTACACCCTTAAACTTCCTTTTTTATATATAATTTTGACCAATTCATGTTTTACATCTGATCGACTCTTTAATGCTTCTAAATGGGGTTCTTTTGAGCAACATATCTTAAACATAATATTTCTTTGGGTACAAAGTATAATCGTTTTTGGATAAAAGAGCAACTTTAAAGTATATGGCCAATATAGCATAAAAAATAAATCATCAATTTTGTCTATGAAGCAACTGCTTGGTCTAAGAATTAAAAAAAAGGTATGCATTGTTAATGCAAGTGACTGAAAATTAGATAATTGTTAAACCATAATACGATTAGTACTTTTTGATTTTAGGCCATTGGATTATTTACAAGGATAAAATTTTTCAAGTGAGCGTTTTCAGTCTTTACCCATTTTAGCCACTGATTCTGTCCTAGACATGGTCCTAATTTTGCAGATTTTGAACTCAACAAACATCTCATTGTTTCTTGATCTACTCAGATGACTTCTTGACTCCGTAGACCGGCGGGCCTCGGCCGCGAACGGCATCAAGACACCATCCCGATCTTTATCGGAGGTCACCGGAGCTAACCCTAAAATAAGGATCTCGAGAGATGTGTTCTTCAATAAAAGCCTAAAATTGTGGGGCGTCTAGCCAATTAGATAGACCAAGGTCTACTTTATACAGGTCGATCCACTTCAACTGTGTGGTTGTACTGGTTCTGATAATTCAGGCTTCTGTTATTGACCACGCTGATTTAACTTTTTATTGTTTGGTCAAGTTCATGTAGTAAAAATTGGACCATGTCAATAATTTTTTTGTAGTATATTTAAATTACTTTTATTATTATTTTTTACAATTATCGACTATATGCAAAAGTTAAGAGCTGCTGACAGCTTTAATACTTTTAAATGGTTTCTTTGAACAACATACTTAATAGTAGGGTACACCCCTTACAATGCTAATAAAAGTGTGAACATTTTTAAACAAGTTCGATTAAATAAAATGCAATAAATAAACCAAATTAATTCACCTTTTTGTATGTAAAGCAACTACTTGTTGGTCTGTGAAATAAAAAAAAATGGGATGCACTGTTTATGTAAGTGTCATTGCTTTGTTTATGTAAGTGGCTGAATAGAGTGAACAGAGTTCACGTTAGAGTTAAGCCCACATATATTTGTAATTGATATCAAACTTATTGACGGTGGTCCCCCAAATGCACTCCCCACCCGGATATCCGACTAAAGGATTATTTTACTTCGGAAATAATTTTCTTTCGGGAGTGCCATTATCATTTCCAAAAGAAAAAAAACTGACTTAGCTACCCAAAACGATCCATAAGACTTTAGGCAAGTCCTTTAAAGGGCAAGTGTACTGCCTTAGGCGAGTGAAAACTCCTCTGCCACCCGCTAAATGTTACCATTTAACCATGGCAACCCATGACTCGGGTCCGTGGGACCGTCAATTCCCAAAGAAGCATAACAATACCATGCTACTCCCTGCGGTTGATGTGATAAGTGTGAAATCACAATTTCTTAATCTATGTATATTTGGAGACAAATATGAAACTTCGATCTTATACTTTTCTTTTGAAATTTGGGCCATTATTTTATAGTTTTCTTAGCCTTCACCTAGCCACTGTTTCGTATAACACAACAAACATCTCTTTGTTTCTTGATCTACTCAGATGACTTCTTGACTCCGTAAATCAGCGGATCTCGGCCGCGAACGGCATCGAGACACCATCCCGATCTTTATCGGAGGTCACCGGAGCTGACCCTAAAATAAGGATCTCGAGAGATGTTGCAGTTCTCCAATATAGTCCAAAAATTGTTGGGCCGCTATTTTTTGAGTATCTGTTTCTTATTTGTTAAAAAACTTGTAGTCACAAATTTCAAAACATTTATAAACATTGAATGATATAATTATTTTAAATGTCCATTTGCCAAAGTTTTATCTAACACACATTATATATTTTTTTAACCACAACTAACCTTAGAAAGACTAATGTCTATTTAAACAGACTTTGCAACACGTCAGTATAGTAATAATATTTAAGGTGGGAGCCAGCTTTACGCCATATTATCAGAAACGTCTGCACAATTTCCATACGAAATACAATCAACAAATAGATTATCGCTGGACAATTGGATTCCTGTAAATTAGGTTTTTACTCACACTGAATCAATTGCTTTACCGCATAATCTAGCATTTCTATATGAAGCTTTCTGGATTCCAGCTGTGCTTTCTTGTGTAACCAACAAATAAAGCTTTCTTCACTAACCAGAGATATTACTGACTTGTGATATTTTTACTTAAGTCAAAAACAATTATGATTTTCATTATAGACGCACACAAAAATGGTAAATTTTTGGTAATAGGTTTGGACGCTCGCCTACTGAAGCGGGCATGTATCAAGAGAAAATACGTTCACACGCTTATATACAGGGTGTCCCAGAATATGTAGACAATCTCTCGGAATCTAACAGAAGACCTAAAAATATTATTTCAAGTTCCCATAAACGTTTTTCCTACGAGCTTTCCCTACGGAGATACAGGTACATAACGGACGACCCTGGAAATCGCTTTTTGTTTAATAACTTTTAAAATACTAGGCCTAATTTAATATTTTTTTAATATGACGATTACTAGATGAGTCTTCTTAAAATGAACCCATCAAATCATATTTGGCTTAATTAGTTTGCCAGGAACCTACTAGCTCTGACACTATAATAGCAATTTTTTTAAACCCTGTATAATAAAGGCTCAACAATATTATTTTTGGATAGCTTTAACCTTAAACTAAAAAAAAGTTATAATTGACATCGATAACATCAACTGTTTACAAGAAATAAAATATGGTTGGTAATTTTTTTTTACATTATACAGGGTTTTTTTCTAATCGTACGTCAATATTTAGGAAATAAATTTTTGGGTCCATTTTAAGAAGAAAACTTCATATCAACGTATGTCCCAAACGTCTTAACTTTTGAGATACAGGGTGGTAAATTTTTAAAAAATAAATCATTTATTACTAATATCTGTAATCCCACTTTATATATTATAATGAAATATGGCATACATGTACTATGTAACAAGAAGCAGTTTTTAGTGTACAATTAGAAAAACCCTGTATAATGTAAAAAAATGACCAACCATATTTTATTTCTCGTAAACAGTTGATGTTATCGATGTCAATTATACCTTTTTTTTTAGTTTAAGGTTAAAGCTATCTAAAAATAATATTGTTGAGCCTTTTTTATACAGGGTGTAAAAAAATTGCTATTATATAGTGTCAGAGCTAGTCCGTCCCTGGCAAACTAATTAAGCCAAATATGATTTGATGGGTTCATTTTAAGAAGACTCATCTAGTAATCATCATATTAAAAAAATATTAAATTAGGCCTAGTTTTTAAAAGTTATTGAAAAAAAAGCGATTTCCAGGGTCGTCCGTTATGTACCTGTATCTCCGTAGGGAAGGCTCGTAGGAAAAACGTTTATGGGAACTTGTCATAATATTTTTAGGTCTTCTGTGAGATTCCGAGAGATTGCCCACATATTCTGGGACACCCTGTATAAACGAACACTGTTGCCAAAGCTATACCAATGGTAACAGTAATTAGAAATAATTTCAGAGGGAAATAGGCCAAATTTGTAAAATATAAATATATTAATATAAAAAAATATAATAATATAAATAATATTTTTTTGTTGTATAATATTAAAATTTAAATAATGTAAATTTTTACTTCAGGAGAATAAAAATTTGATTAAAAAATATATTCACAGTTGATGAAATACACGATGTAGAATATTTAGAATTTTTTAATTTATATTTTTTATTTTATTACATTCACACATAGCAAGAAATGCTGAAATTAAACAAAAAAAAATTAATATTCATTTATTATTGAGAATTTAAACGATTTTATTAATTCTTTTCTACGGTTTAACAACCCATTAATGATTTATTTTTTTAAAGTTAAACAACTCTTATTTTTATTTGATGTCTTTCATATCGTGGTAATAATTACGACATTAAATTGTGTATTCGTCCTGACGTTTTTCAGGTGCGTTTATTAAAATGTTTAGAAATATTTGGCAATATTATAATTTCTTCTTACTTACGTCCATTGAACTGGCCTTTAACAAAGTGTTCATTCTTTTTATAACATCTTTTTTGTCAAATTCGGAAGCCTCATGTTTAATTTTAAACATGTCCACTTCTACAAGAGACATACAGGGTCTTTGATTATATTTATGTGGCTTCTGACGCCTTTATTTTTGAAGACAGAAAAAATGTTTTTTATAAAAATTGTTGGATTTTTTCCATATTATCTTTTGAAACTATCAGTAAAAAAATTTCGGAATAAAAAAATGGAAAAATACAGGCAACTTCAACTTTTTTAAATGAAATACCCTGTATATTATACGCTACAACGAAATATATTTTTTCTGATTTCAAATATATTTACATTGATGATATTTGGATGAACCATTTTTGAGATATTTTAGGTTAAATTATTAATAAATTACAAAAAGTTTCATATTAGTATCAAGAAAGCCATGGAAACAATAAAATTGTTATGTTGCTGAATTTGGTGAGGGTTTTCTCTGGACCAATAATGTTTATTTTTGTGATTAAACATTCCTGCTAAAGTAAAGGAAGACTTGTCGGTGAATAGAATTTTATTTAAAAACTTTGGATCCTGCTGCATAAACCTAGCTATTTCCAATGCATACTTAGGTCGGTCCTGCATGTTTTGTTCAGGAATATTCTGAACGGACATACATTTATAAGGAGAAAATTTGTGAAATTTTAAGGTTAAAAATTTTTTATAATCTGTTTTATTAATGCATCCGAGATTGATATTTTAGGATTTTCTAAAATTATTAAAAGTAGTTAGTGCTAGTCCAATAGAAAAAGTATAATAATTATCCTAAAAAAACGAGGATATTCAAAACTTTGTTTTCATTTCATGCTGCAGTCTTTTTCTTTATTTTAAAGCTTTTTCGTTCAATAAATTTTCTTACTATTTATTTAATAGTATCTATAGATGGTATCCGTTATTAAAGATATAATAAGTAATATTCCCTTTGCACTATCGTCACATTATTATTGTTACCATAAAAAAGACGCATAGTCGGCATAATATCGATTTTTTTTTCTTCTGAATAACCCATCGACAAAAAAGCGATACAAACAACTTTTAATAGTTGAAATGATAAATTTCAACTTTTTACAATATCAATATGTCTAATTTATTAAAACAATTTTATTGTTTTCATAGCTTTCGTGATACTAATATGATATTTTTTTTTCAATTTATTTATATTTTAAGCTTAAATATCTCAAAAATGGTTCATCCAAATATCATCAATGTATATATATATATATATATATATATATATATATATATATATATATATATATATATATATATATATATATATATATATATATATATATATATATATATATATATATATTTGAAATCAGACAAAAAAGATCTTTCATTGTAGCGCATAATATACAGGGTGCTCCATTTAAAAAAGTTAAAAGTTGCCTATATTCTTCAAATTTTTTATTGCGATATTTTTTTACTGATAATTTCAAAAGATAATATGGAAAAAACCTACAATTTTTATATAAAATATTTTTTTCTGTCTTCAAAAATAAAGGTTCCAGAAGCCACGCAAATATAATCAAAGACCCTGTACATGCGTCTGAAGTAAAAAGAGTGACCACAAAAACAACATATTTTTAGCCTATTTTTTCACCCTTGCCAAAGACCCTAAAAAAATCCTAAAAATATTCTGCATATGTCAAATTTTCGGTAATGAAAATTAAGATGAGCATATTTTTTGTTTTGGTTGGTCCAACCTAAAAAAATCCTAAATATATTCTGCATATGTCAAATTGTCGGTAATGAAAATTAAGATGAGCAAAACAAAAAAAAATAAAAAATAAATAAAAAAATATAAATAAAATCTTTAACACCCTTTATATTGGAAACGAAGGCCTTGTGGACCCATATTTGTACCTGGTACGGCACTGTATAACATTTTTTTGAAACAACTGTTTTAATACTTATTTTTACCACGCATGAACCCTGAAGTACGATGTGTACTTAAATTTTTAATAAAATTACCTGAAGTATTGACATTTTCTCTTTATATTGGAAACGGCGGCCTTGTGGAATCATGCTTATTTTTTAACCTGTATATCGAAGTATTGACATTTTCTCATCAGAAAGATTAAGCTGACTTTACTTAATGATTTTAAACTATTTTTTTTTTACAAAAATCAATCCTCTTAGGATGTGTCCGCTATATATGAAAAAAAAAACATTTAAAAAATCATTACTTTTTCCTAGATTTTTCAAGTAATTTTTTTTTTTTTATATATTTCGGGATAATTTCACCACCTATAAAGGTTGATTTAAATTTAAAAAAAAAAGTATAAAATAATTTAAAAAAAGTAAGCTCGATGTTTCTAATAAAAAAAAGTAAGAAATATAAAAAACTCGACAGTTTTTTATATCGTTATGATATTTTCGTATGCTATCACGTTCGGGAGTAGTTCACTCCTTCGTTACAGGGGTGGTTTTCTTAAAGATACTGGTGGGAAGTACACGATTTGAATTCCTAATAATTTAAAATATCTCAGTAGTTTTTTTTTAGATTTTTCAAGTAATTTTTGTTTTTTTTTTCATATTTAGGGGATGATTTAACCCCCTTAGCAAGTTTAAGGCCGAACTTTTAACTATAATACGCCCTCATTAAAAAATAATGATAAATAATTTTCTATTTTTAAGATTTTATTTTGTAAAAAAAAATACAATTTAAATTACTTTTATTCGTATTGATATTATTCATATATTTCAGTTTTGCGTCATCATATCAACCCCTAATTAGGGGTGATTTTTAACATTTTTTTTTAAAGCCAAAAAATATGCTCATCATTTTTTTTATTACCAATAATTTGAAATACGCAGAATATTTTTAGGATTTTTTAAGGTCTCTGGCAAAGGTAAGAAAATAGGCTAACTTTTGCGGTCACTCTTTACATAATTAAAATTCTATTATACGGCAAAAACTAATTATCATTATTACAACGAATTTGGCCAATTTTTAACCGAAATAATTCCTAATTATTGTTATCATGGGTATAGCTTTGGCAACAGTGTTCGTTTATATAGCAGCGGGTGAACGTTTTTTCTCTCGATGGAAGACCGCTCGAGCAAGCGAGCGTCCACACCTGTTACCAAAAATTAAGCATTTTTTTGTGCGTCTGTAGTGAAAACTATAACAGTATTTGCTTAAGTTGACGGAAACAGCCCTAGATGTCTCTGGTCAATAACGGTTTTCACAGCTGCAGTGAACTCCATATAGAAATGCTGGATGATGTGGCGAAACAGTTGATCCAATGCGAGACCACAGTACCCCATGTGGAATTCAACCTTAAATCACAACAAAAAAACATTAAAATTAAATAAAACACAGTCAATTTACAATTCTTTACTTGTCTAACTTAATTTATAATATTAACTAGATTTATTTACATAAAAAATGAAGTCTCGTAACTTCATCCGCTATCACATGATAAAATAATATATACAGGGCCCTTGTAAAGGGCGAATCACAACAAAGATTAAAAATAAATCTTTTCATTAGTAGAGATGCAGTCAGCTTCCTATTTGAGTTTAAGGCGATGCCTTTAGTAGATATCAGTACATTTTACAATTACTAAATTAGTAGCTCTTTTGATACCTAAAATTGAACAGGAAAAGTGCTTTTTCAAAAAAAAGTTGGACACAGAACAAAAAAAAAACAAAATCTGTATAAAAGTAAGCTTTGTCCTGTTTTTCTATACCGAAAAACCATAAAACAGCTACTTTCTTCTTAAGGGGGAACACAACTGTGATTGATCAAAAACATCGATTTTTTTTTTCATTTTCTTTAAGTATATATATTTAAAAATATGTACAAAAATTTTCAAGTTAAAATCCTAAAAACTGACAAAGTTATACCCAATGTAGATAATTATTAATATTTAACCTATAATTTCAGTTAGCGCTTTCGTACATGCAATGTATAGTCCATTCAAAACGCGGATCCTGGGTGCCCAATTTCCCTGCAAGTGAAGACTACGTTTTTTTAAGTCGCTGATTCCGAAATTGGGGGTTCCGCAACTCAAAAATTCTGGCATCACCCCTAAAAATGCAAAAAAAACACCCTTTTTAGGTTTTTTTTTTACAAAAATCTTATAAAAAACTTATGAAAATGCTCTTTAGGCATCTAGAAAATACTCCTAGGGTACGTTTTTTGGATCGCTGATTTTTCACCGCTGTATCGTTGCCGCCAGGAGGACCTTTTTTTACGTCAATACATTTATGTATATAACTATAACAATTTTTAATATTTTTTAATACGAATTTGTGTACATATAGCTGAATTTATGTTAAATAAATTATGATTTGCCCGATCTTCAAATAATCACCCCTACCTACAAAAAAAAAATATAAAAATCGCTTAATTTTTGCCCCTTTACAGTGGTGTTTCCCCTGAAGAAAATTGTAATATAATCGCGATGTCAATAGACATAGACATTTGTAAAAAATTGAAAAACAAATAATACAAAATTAGAAGCAACCCATCTAAAAACCGAATACAAACTATTCTTTCTGTAAATGACAGATTTGAATTTACTAAACGGTTAATTAACCTTTAAATTCTATTCTTTAACTTGTAAATCTTCGTATTTTTAGAATACTCTGTATATTAAAATATTTAAAGAAAAGCATCTCATTAAATTCAAGAGGAAGCCCTAAACCTAAATAATAAAACTAAAATTTATTTTTTAAATGCGATGAAACAGTCAAAAAAATGTTCCGGTAAGAAGGACAAATCAATTTTGACACGTCATATCCTGGTCGTACAAAGCTAATGTAAATTAAAATTTATTCTGCATATTGACCAAACATTAACTGTTTTTGTTTGGGTGTTTGCGGTGGCAGGCAGAAAGGTCTGGAACATTTGTAAAGGAGACAAAATGTGAAAAAAACAAAAAAAAAATGCATTTTGACTATTTTAAACGCTTGTAACTTTATAAAGTATTGGTCGTAAATAGTGTTGTAAATGGAAATATCGTAAATTTTCGAACATGTATCGGAAATGTTGGAAATTTTAGAAATATCGAAATAAATATAAAAATGCGTTTTAACCATCAAAAGAAAGATTTTTATATATATTTTTTTTTAACTGGACGATCAAATACAAGCCACATTCTCAAGTAAGGAGGAATAACGACAACTAACCAGAACTAGGTAATAGTTTGGAAGTTGCTGTTGACGGTCCCCAATAATTGCATCCTATTTGAGTCAAACCACGTAATATACATTAATTACCACCCAAATAGGATGAATTGGGGACTGTAAACAACAACTTCCAAACTATTAGCTAGTTCTGGTTAGTTTTTGGTTAGTTGTCGAACTACAATATTTTTGTTTTATGTACTAACTTAAATTTTGCAATAAAAAATATTTTTCTTCAAATATATTTTTTTGTTCCTTGCAAAAATGATAAGTTAAATTTTGTATGGTTTAAAAAAACGGTTGATTTTTCTTTCTGGGTAGTAAGTGTTTTTTAACTAGCATATTATACTAGGTATTTGCCCAATGCGTATTTATTATAAATTAATTTATTCTGTGTAGTATTACTTTTTGGCTTCTTATGTAAAAATCTAGTTTTCTGACTTAAGTCGTTTTTGAAATAACCGTTTTAGTTGTAAATTTTCTTTATTATAATCATCTATTTGAGAAAGTGGCTCGTATTTAATAGGGCAATTTATAACATGGCTAAAAACACTAGCCGTATTATAAAATAATTCAAATTCAAACTTAACGATAATGTTACAATGTGGCGGCGTTTTATAAAGTGGCTAGCCATTTAAAAAAAACGGCGGAATTCACTATGTGGCTATGATATATATATATATATATATATATATATATATATATATATATATATATATATATATATATATATAGTGCCACAGATTTGAGTGCATGCATGGGGATCTCGGAAACCGTAAGAGATACGAAGTCGGTTAAATTATGGCAAAGATGCGAATTTAGGTGCCTAGCAACATGGCTATTAGAAAGTTGTAAAATTTCGAGTACTTCCGGAGATATCTGGAAAAAACCGAAATTTTCCGATTTGGTTTTTATTTTTTTCTGACGTTATTTAAAGAGATATGGAAAAACAAAAGACACTTTCTCTTGGCCACTTTTTATGCTTTACAAAACAGCGTTGAGAGATTTTTCGTACAACGTTTCGTTTTTGTTAAACCTTCATCAACTTTATTTTTTTAAATACGGCACTCAATTTTTTATTGCATTTTTTTGAAGCAGTTATAATTCCAATTACAATGATGTATAACACTTAATATTTTTCTGTTAAATAAACATATTTTCCATAAGAGGCAATGAGCTAGACAAGGAACGCACATCATTTCTTATAGGGGCGTTCCCTTTTTGTTAATAAATATTAAGTGTTATACATTTTTGTAATTGGGATAATAAGGGGTGCAAAAAAATTAAATAAAATACCCAGGTCCGTATTTAAAAAAATAAAGTTGATGATGGTTTAACGAAAACGAAACGTCGTACGGAAAATCTCTCAACGCTGTTTTGTAGAGCTTAAGAAGTGGCCATAAAAAAGTGTCTTTTGTTTTGTCCATACCTCTTTAAATAACGTTAGTTGTGGTTTTTTCCGGATATCTCCGGAAGTAGTCGGAATGTTAGAACTTTCTAAAAGGCATGTTGTTAGGCACCTAAGTGCGCAACTTTGCAATAATTTAACCGACTTCGTATCTCTTAGGGTTTCCGAGATTCCCATGCATGCACTCGAATCTGTGGAACCCTGTATATATATATATATATATATATATATATATATATATATATATATATATATATATATATATATATATATATATATATATATATATATATATATATATCCGAAAATTTATATACATCACTAGTCGTAGGTAATTTTTTTAGTTATAAAACTGTGATCGTCTTTGACAATAGCAAATATTAACTTTTGGGACATGGTTAATGGGAAATTACTGTTTTATTTCTTAATTCCTATTAAATTTATTTTAAAGCAAAACAAATTTTCCAGACCATTCTGATAGGGAGCATGTCTTGATTCTTGTTATACACATATACACAACTTCCTACATCCAACCAAAAATAAGTAAGGCATGGTATACCACAAATTTTACATTTCAAATAAACCCGCATCTATTTAACCAAATTTTACTTTTAGATCGATAGCCTTTTTTTAAGTTTTTAAAGGTATCGTTCAGGTCGATCTGCAAGATTAAAAAGGTAGGTCAATCGACCCTGCGAGTGCACAGGTATATACCCTGGAACCAGGGCTGAAGTGTACCACTTGGCAAGAAAAACCACTAATATTTTCGGTAATGGATTTAAGAGATAGTAGGTATATTTATTTTAGAAAATGTATTATCTCGTAGGGTACATATCAAGAAATATTATTTATACACTTTAGAATTTACCTCAATGAAGCACCACTTTGAATCCGTTGTAGCTCGTTTTACAGAGCAGAATAGGAGCCGTCTTGGTACTTTAAATTGAACAGTAACCCACCAGTACCATTTTTTGGGAAGTAGTGCATGAACATAAAAAAATTAAAATCTATCAAAAGTTAGCTTTCTCTTAATTTCTATATGGAAAAACTCCAAAAAAAACGCCTTTTTTTCTTTTGGAGTGAAAAAAATTCAATTGTAATTTAATGGCAATATTGTCAATAGAACTTTTGTAAAAAATCGAAAAACAAACAAAATGGTTTTGTATAAAACCTTATTGGTACATTTTTCGTAGGAAAAATTCGGGAAAAAAATTCATAACTTGGATTCTTTTAAGGTTGAAAATCTGATCTTCCGGAATATGATTGTTAATAACTGCTTTACACCAATTCCCTGGTTTTAAATATGCCTAAGGCGGACGCTGTCCGACAAACCAGTTTTTTCATAATCGCAGCTTAAATATTTTGCAGTGATATTTTGGACGATTCAGCGTATTAACTTTAAATGTCCAATTTTAATGTAATAAACGGATTATTAAATTTCATATTTTATTCTACAACTTTTATATTTTCAATTTCCATATAAATTTGGCGAGTGTAAAAAACGGCTTCAAACATTGTGCATCACGCGCTGAATTCAATAATCTAATCAGAAAAACATTTGAAACAAAAACAAAAGAGTTACGACACGAGTGACGTATTTTTTAAATGGAATACCCCGTATATTTTTATATCAATAGAGAGAGATTTTCACGAGGAATTCGGTGATATAGGGGTTGCTGAGTTTATTTCTTGCGGTTCTGTTGTAATTGTCTAAAAACTGCATGACACCATCAGGAGTGTTTCACCTGAAAAAACCTGGCTGGCACAAGTCACAGGTGCTTATTTGTCAAAATCAAGAATTTTAAAAATACGTTTATTACTTTTATATAGGTTTTATAATGAAGTTTTCATCAGAAGAATTGCTTCAAATTATAACTCTCTATTATAAATGTGAAGAAAACGCCAGGGAAACACAACGAAGATATATGTTGCAAATTTCCACCGAAATATGTTGGTAAAAACGATTTTAAAACTGAAGGTCTTATTCAAAGAAACAAAATCGTTACATATTAGAAAAAGAACTACAATAAGAAAAAGAAACGGGATCGAGCTATTCTAAATTATTTTACTTTGTATCATATGAAGTCAATTACTGACGCAGTTAGAGACATGAGGTATGGCCCTGCAAGAAGAAGAGTAACCTATGCGACGGTTCAGAGAACACTGAAATATTTTAAGTATCTCCCATATTACGTTCTTCCAGTGCAGCATTTAACCACGTGTACAAAAGGAACTTCGCTTTCAATATTTTCCCCAAATTTTAATCCATAAACAAGATAACGATCCTACCCTGTTTCAAACGATTCTTTGGACGAATGAAGCTACGTTCACTATATCGGAAATTTTTAATCGACGCAATACGCACAGCTGCGCAAGACAAAATCCCAGGAAATTTCAAGAGATTAAATACCAAGAGAGGTCTTCTCTTTATGTCTGGTGTGGTGTGCTTAACAATATAATTGTCGGGCCAATATTCTATGAGGGATCCTTAACTGGAGAAAGATATCTTAATCTTCTTGAAAACGATATTGAGGACATTTTAGAAGAATTGCCACTTGAAACATATTGCTAGATAATTTGGCAACAAGACGGAGTGCTGCCCCATGCTGTTATTACCACCATATTTTACCTCGTATTGTATTTTAATTGTTTTCCCTTATTGCAATTTTGCTGCTTGGTTTAGAAATAGATATATCATTTTTAGCATATAATTTGAAGCCGTTCTTCTGATAAAAACTTCATTATAAAACTACTTCAAAAAGTAATAAACGTATTTTTAAAATTCTTGACTTTGACAAATAAGCACCTGTGACCTGTAGCAGCCAGGTTTTTTCGGGTGAAACCATCCTTATATTATTATGCAGTTTTTAGACAATTGCAGCAGAACCGCAGAAAATAAACCCAACAACCCCTATATCACCAAATTCCTCGTGAAAATCTTTATCTATTGATATAAAAATATACGAAGTATTCCATTTAAAAAATACGTCACTCGTGCTGAAACTCTTTTGTTTTTGTTTCAAAGGTTTTTCTGATTAGATTATTGAATTCTACGGAAAAAATACACGAAATAGCTATATTAGTTTTTTAAAAAAGTACAGGGAAGTTCAAAAATAAAGCCCTGTTTACTTTAAAATGAATAACCCTCTACAAATGGGTCCTAAATCGCAATTTATTGCTTTTAAATGAAAAATTATTTTCTCAGGTTTTTCCAAATAGAAAACTGACAAAATTTGGGTTTTTTTAAGTTCTATGTACCCTTTTTAAAAGATAGCACTAGTGGTTTGCTGTCCAAAAATCTCCATAAACTGAGCTACAGAAATAACAGTTATAACCCAACATTCTTTAAGGAAAACAGAACTAAAAAGGATCCTTTAAATGCTAGGACACAGTCATGCACGATATCAATTGCTGGCACAACTGGTTGTAGACCAAGTGATCCCCGGAAATCCGTCTCATTTTTAAACCTTTAGAGTCTCTCGGTTTGTCGATTATCTTTAATTCGATCTGAATGCCTCCCTCGTACTCCAGACTTAGTCTATCACTTACGTCGGTCGAACTCACGAGTTGTTTCGGAGGAATCTGATCGTTTATAGTCTTTTTCACCATTTCGAGGATGTCGTTCGATTGCAATTTCGAACAGACGTCGCTCAGCTCGAATTCAAACGAGCCCGAGTTTTTGTGCAGGTTCGACTGCACGCCAGCGCAGTCCGATGGAAATTTTAGGGAATCGTTCAGGTTCAGTTTTAGATTTTGGAATATTTGGAAGTTTTCGGCTTGTCCACCTAAAATACACAAAAAAGTTAAATAGTATGAATAAAATTTAGGTTGGTGCATCCCTGCA
>JAHBCN010010726.1:0-30835 GCA_019359885.1 Listronotus oregonensis | reverse complement strand
TAACAAACCGAGTAAATTATATATAGTTTATTATAAAATCATTCTTCTTTCATAAGGTACAATTTTTTAAACATGTTTATCATAGTATTTATATCAATATTTGCGGCTAATTCCTGTTCCGCAATGGAACCAGGAGATTTTCTAAACGTTCTTGGCGTATTGTGGATCTTAATTTTGATTTTACCACACTCATCTTCGAGAAGGTGCGTTCGCGTGTAATTTTTAAATCGAACCTTCTCAAATAATAATTTTCATATTTTAAATAAAGTAATCTTTTTCAGACTAGTGCACCCACTGTGCGCACGTATATGGTAATATACATTTATTACCACCCAAATAGGATGCATTGGGAACCGTAAACAACAACTTACAAACTATTACCTAGTTCTGGTTAGTTTTTGGTTAGTTGTCGTTAGGTTTTCCACCTTAAATTGTAATTTTTTTTTATCATAATCATCCATTTGACAATGTGACTCGTATTTTATCGGCCACTTTAAAAAATGGCTAAAAGCACTGGCCGTATTATAAAATAATTCAAACTATACGATTATTTTACAATGTGGCCGCGTTTTATAAAATGACTAGCCATTTTAAAAAACGGCTACGACATCTATGTCATTATATATAACTTTTTTATTTTTTAAGATGGGAAAATGAAATTTGGCATGTCGATATTTGACATAAAAATGCATTGAATTGTTCAATTGTTTCTGACGATTTCCAGTTTCACCGGAAATGACCTCAACTTTTGAATTTTAAATGGAACACCTTGTGTTTTTTTCCTATTCAATAGAAAATGGCATCCTAAATACAATGACACCCCATATGTCAACTTTTGACATTTTCCTTTGAAAATATTTAATTTTTTAAAATTCAATCTAGAGATACCGCAAAACAACCAATTTTTAGTCAAGGAGGCGTAAAAGAAAAGAGTTTTAACTATCTAACGTATTTTATATCTTTTTCAGAAAGGTAAAGATAATTCAAAATTTTATTTTTAGACATAACTCAATTCTTTCAAATGGAACGATGGTGGCTCGTTGAATTTGGAGCATTTCTTTTGAAAATTTGATACCCCACACTTGATATTTTAAGTTAAATCAACATTAATTGATTATGATTATTGATTTAACTTCAAATATCAAGTGTGGAGTATCAAAATATTCACAAAAAAATGCTCTTTTCGAATATGCCAACAAGCCACCATTGTTATTTTTAAAAAATTAGTTATGTCTAGAAATAAAATTTCAAAATTTTTTTACCTTTCTGGAATATACATAAATCATGAAAGATAATTAAAACTAGTTTTTTACGCCTCTTGGACTCAAAATTGGTTGTTTTAACGACGTCAAGGCACTCTAGATTGGATTTCATTTAATATTTTTAAAGGAAAAAAGTCAAAAGTTGACATATGGGGTGTCATTGTATTTAGAATGTCATAGGTAAAAAAAGTACAGGTTGTTCCATTTAAAATACTCATCTACCCGTCCGAGGATTTTAATTGAAAAAGAAAATTTGTATTTAAAGAGCCAGAAATCAAAATTTAATGAAAATTAAAACCTGGCCTTTAATTGCCAAAGCGACAAAGTTGAATTGAGGGCGAGCTTGTCAATCTGATGCAGGAATTTAAATTACACTTTCTTCAGTCAAAACAGGTGGCTCTGTCAGCTCTGGAATTTTCGTATTCAATTTGTCAGCGACCAAACTTCGTTTTTAGGTTTATTTTAAAGCCATTTTTAGCAAATATTTAGTAAAAAAATAAAACGAGGCTTAAATTGATAATAGTTCGGAGATTTGATAGACAGCTTGACTCACAAGCGTGGTACAAAGGTACTGTTTTGTGTATGATATAATACAGGGTTCTCCATAATAGACTACCCATTTTAATTGCTTAATAAAATTGTTAATACTTAATAAAACTAACATTTTATTACACTTAATTACAATTCACTCTTTGGGATTTACTATAACATACTACTTATCCAAACTTTTAAAAATTACCTCTTTTAAGTAAGTGCCATTAACTTCAATGCACTTTTCAAGATTTAACAAGAAATGATTTATGACACGATGAGGGAAAACGTGATCTATTCACCGGACCTCTTCAGAAATTCGCACTTTAAGATCTTGGATGTTTTCTGGACGAGTTGCAAAAACCTTTGATTTTAAATAGCCCCACAGAAAAAAGTCTGGTGCACTTTAAAAGCCAAATTAAATCCCCAAATATATAGTGAAGTGAGTCGGCCATTAAACACTTCTCGCAGAACTTTTTTAGAGTTTTTAGCGGTATGTACTGTCTAGTGATGAGCAAAACAAGACCAAGACCAAGACCGGGCTAGTCTTGGTCTTGATCTTGCAAGCCTGGTCTTGGTCTTGGTCTTGCAAGCCAAAAGAAGGTCTTGGTCTTGGTCTTGGTCTTGCACCACCCGGTCTTGGTCTTGGTCTTGGTCTTGCTGCAAGAGTCTTGCTGGTCTTGCAGTAATAATTTAATAATTTAAACTAAGCAATCTTGAATAAAATATATCTTTTTAATACTTAAATATAAATAAAGATGAAGACTATATTTTTTGCTTTAAAATTTTAAAATATACCAATTTTAATCTTAAACGTACATTTAAATTATTTGATTAAAAAGCATATTTTTAATAAAGCCGTTTATTTATTTATAGCGCCAGGGCCGGATTTAATTTTTTTCCGCCCATAGGCTAATAAATTTTTGCCGCCCTAATATGTCAATATTTTTTGAATGTAAACTACACTAGTAATTCTTATAAAAAATTATTAAACAAATTTACCAAAGGTAAAACATACAGAAAATTAATTAACAATTCTTTAAAACAAACAAATTTTAGAATTTTTTTATCTATTCGCTAAATATTAAAAAATATATTAATTTACCATTACATTTTTATAAAAATTAATCGTAAATTTGCCGCCCATAATATTTGCCGCCCTAGGTTTCAGCCTACTCAGCCTTTGCGTAAATCCACCCCTTTATAGCGCTCTATTTTTGGTTAAGTTTTAATTTAATAAAACCAGATGTGAAATATATGTGAAAATAATTCTGATATGTAATCATTGGTTTCTGATAAAAAAAAAAGTTATTTAAAAAACTTTTCAGTTTATATGAACTTTTTACCTTTAAATTGGTTAAGAATTTGTCGTACAAAGTTTGTAGAAATACTTTATAAGCAATCTGCAGATACAAGGGGGCCCAATAGTGTGAGAAAGCTCGATATCTCCTAAATCGTCCATTATAGTAAAAAACTAAACATACAAAAATTATAGACAAAAAGGGCATAAAATGTAAAATTATTTTCTATTCCAGAATTTTTCTATTAATCCACTGGCACTCAAGAAAACTCCCTTATTTTTAGCTTTTCCCCTAAAATAAAAAATTTATGTATATTATGCTGGAAATTGTTGTTATATAGGAACAATGTCGACGTAGATGGTTTTTAATTATTATTTTCGGTTTTGACTTTTCCGTCTAAACCGGAAGTGATTTTTACAATCCATTTATATAAAAAGTATTCCTTTATCACATGGCAAATATATTTTTTATTAATCCATTACTTTCATCTTAATTTTAAGAAGCAATCTAATGGTGCTACCTCTTACAGTGTGAAACAAAAATAATGTATTTCTGGATTTTGGAGATTTTTGATCCACCCTGTAAGTGGCATCACTTGATAGCTAATTAAAAAAAAAAAAACATTAAAATTATGAAAGTAATATTCAGCTTCCATAACTTTTGTTCCTGTAGAATCATAGTAAAATATATAAATTAAAATATTTTTTTATAACTTTATTTAACTGGATATAACAAAATAAATTTCACATTTTTATTGCTACTTTTTCTGTTCTACAAGACAGTGTTATTAGATTTACACACCGACGTTTCGTCTTTGAGCTTCCATCATCAACTTTGTTTTTTTTTTAAATATGGTTCTGGATTTTTTATTACAGATTTTAAGAGCTTTTAAGGTCCCAAAACTAATGCTGTATCGCACTTATTAGAAAAAAGCATTTTAATTATTTTCCTGGTAAATCTTACCAAAAAACTATTTTCTCTCTCTAATCCATTGGTTTTTGTATTTTGTTTGTATAATCATTTTTTTGCCTATTTTTAAGTGTCAAAAAATTGTAGGAGAGCTGTTGAAAGACAGGTATTTAGGTATATAATAAACTAACTAAACTAAAAATATATTATTTATTTAAATTTCTAATCAAAGGCTCTAAAATTTTCAAAAATAATAATTAAAAATTAGCGCCAACGACGGACCAAAACATTATATCGAGCGTAGCAAATGAGGTGAAGGTAACCAGTCTGAATCGACAAAAATAAACTTTCTTTTCGCTTCTCCGAGTAATAAATAAGATTTAAATGTTGACCTTGAATCTACCTAAAAATATGACCCTGACAATTCACTTAACACCAAAAAATTGTTAAGTTTACTTAGATGAATAGAAAATACGGATTATACTGAGGTGACTATTAAAATTTACGCTAGTAAAATAATAGTCTAGTTGAGAAGTGTGTTTCCTGCGAAAAATAATTAGAAGGCTTCGAAAAATACAGGGTTTCCTAACTACGGTACGAAACTTCAGAGGGTGATTGGCTAGGTCGTTTTAAGGAAAAAAGGTCCTATGAACATATGTCCGGAGATGCTTTGTTTCTGAGATACAGGGCGTTGAAGTTTAAAGAAAAAAACGGTATTTATAAAATATCATAGATATCCTAAAACCGATTTGGTCGAAATTTGGTGCAGTTATTTGAAGTAATAAGGTGCTTATTTAGCTCTAACTAGATTGAAATTATTAGCTCCAGTGGCATCTCAGTGGGCACCACAGCCATATTATTTACGAAAAAAAAGTACACCAATGACTTTTTCTTATATTTTTTATATTTTTTAAGATTAAGCAACTAAAAATACAACTTTTTACTTTCGTTTGTTTTCTTCATATCTAGCTTCGTTTTCGAGAAAAAAAAATAAAAAGCACATTAACTCTTCACGAAATAATTTAATGTGTTACCTACTTACACACTCTGTAGTTAGGCAACACATTATACTTTTGTGAGAGCCGGAATACCGTTTTTGTAGCAAAGCGCGCACGGCGCGTATGATACAAGGAAGTTTAAAGGTGTATGGAAGCCCAATGCTATGGCCCATTCGATCAAAAAATGTCCAGCCCAGTATGAAAATAACTGTCAGAGTTGGCCCCGCCGATTCTGCGCAATAACAAAATTCCACGAAATAATTTAATGTGTTACCTACTTACACACTCTGTAGTTAGGCAACACATTATACTTTTATGAGAGCCGGAATACCGTTTTTGTAGCAAAGCGCGCGCGGCGCGTATGATATATATCCGCGCTGTTCTATCAACCGTCGTTGTGGTTTGTGCCCTTTGCGCCGTATTAGTTTCGATTGTCTTGCTTTGTGTGATTATATTTTGTGGTTGCAGAAGTTTTTTGGATTGACAAAAACCGTCTTATTTTAGTGATTAGTGTTTATTAAATTGTGACTGTAATTTTGTGTTACTTATAATATCGTAACAAATGACTAGAGGTTGTATGGTTTTGCCTTGCAAATCCAAGGGTAACATACCCGGCATTTTTTACTTTAGGTAAGTATTTCTTAAATTTAAATTAGGTGCTTCTTATGAGACGTAACGATAGGTAACCGAATAAATAATAATATATCAATTATGAATAATAGAAAATGAAAATTTCATAGGAAATAGCAGTGAGAAAAGTAAGGCAATCTTACCTATCTTTTAGATGATTTCCACAATGTTTGTGTATTTCTGTGGATTATTAATTACTGGGCAGACCAGGCAAATTTTAATATATACAGGTCCCTCTAATTAAATGAAAGAAAGTACAATTTCATGTTAAAGTTTCTTTTTGCTTTTTCTGTATTTGTTTAAAAAGAAATAAGATTTTGGTTTCTTAAACTTACATTATCAACTTTTTAAGCTCGACATACTGTAGACACATAATATTTAACGGATACTGTTACAATGGATACCTAGATACCAAAGGTTACTAAACATTTTTAACCACTGTCATTCTGTCTCATAAATGTTTGTTATTAGTGAAAAGTATATGCCTAAAAAGCACTTATAAAAATTTTCACTTTTTAATGTATAACCAGAATCTTAGGATTAGATTAAACTCATTTACACTATCTTGCCCTTCTTTTATCACAAAATTGGTGATAAGTACATGAAACTATCATACAATGTTTGAAATTTATTTTATAAAATCGTGTTTTTATTTATTTACAAAGATTTTTGGTAAAAATACAAGGCTGTAAAGTGGCGCCATCTATTCTTTCAATATTATATCAGATGATACAAAATCCAATATTACACAATAATTTTAAATATTCTATGGTAGTATTGTTTTATAACCAACAATTTTGAACAAAAAATAATGGAAACAGTGAATGCTTGAATTTGACATTATTTGATGATGGCAACTTTATAGATAGTAACAAAGAATTATGGAAGTCCGGCCCTGACCTACTATTCATTGCGCAAACTCCGCGGGACCAATCCCCCTATTCCCGCTGCCCTGCACGCCTGGACAATTTTGTTCTACAGTACTGGGCTTCCATACACCTTTAAACTTCCTTGGCTCGGAGTCAAAACCGAGTACGTCAAACTAAATAATTATTTTTAAGGTATTAAATATTAATTGAAAATTTAAAAAATATGGTGTATTTAAAACATTTTAAAGAACTTATTTCCATTGAAAATTTAATTTAAAGTTAGTTTTTTAACAAGTTAGACAATTGTCAATTAACAAAATTGTTTCGAACTTTCGTTCTTATTGTACAGGGTCTTTGATTATAATTACGTGGCTTTTGGAGCCTTTATTTTTAAAGACAGAAAAAATGTTTTTTATAAAAGTTGTAGGTTTTTTCCATATTATCTTTTGAAATTATCAGTAAAAAAATATCGCAATAAAAAAATGGAAAAATATAGGCAACTTCAGCTGTATATTATGCGCTACAATAAAATATCTTTTTTTGCTGATTTCAAAAATATATATACATTGATGGTATTTGGATGAACCATTGTTGGGATATTTAAGCCTAAAATATATATAAATTGAAAAAAAAATCATATTAGTATCAAGAAAGCTATAAAAACAATAAAATTGTTTTAATAAATTTGACGTATTGATATTGCGAAAGGGTTGAAATTTATCATTTTAACTATTAAAAGTAGTTTGAATTGCTTTTTTGTCGATGGACTATTCAGAAGAACAAAAAATCTCTATTATGCGTCTTTTTTATGGTAACAATAGTAATGTGACGACAGTGCAAAGGGAATATTACTTATTATATCCTTAACAACGGGTATACCATCTATAGATACTATTAAATACATAGTAAGAAAGTTTATTGAACGAAAAAGCTTTAAAATAAAAAAAGGACTGCAGCACGACATGAAAACAAGGTTTTGGATATCCTCGTTTTTTCAGGATAATTATTATACTTTTTCTATTGGACTAGCACTAACTACTTATAATAATTTCAGAAAATCCTAAAATATCAATGTCGGATGCGGCATCTCAACTTAATAAAACAAATTATAAAATTTATTTAACCTAAAAATTTAACAAATTTTATCCTTATAAATTTATGTCCGTTCCGACCCTTCCTGAATAAAACATGCAGGACCGACCTAAGTATGCATTGAAAATAGCTGGGTTTATGCAGCAGGATCCAAAGTTTTTAAATAAAATTCTATTCACCAACAAGTCTTCCTTTACTTAAGCAGGAATGTTTAATCACAAAAATAAACATTATGGGTCCAGAGAAAACCCTTACCAAATTCAGCTACATAACAATCCTATTGTTTCCATGGCTTTCTTGATACTAATATGAAACTTTTTTGTAAATTATTAATAATTTAACCTAAAATATCTCAAAAATGGTTCATCCAAATATTATTAATGTATATATATTTGAAATCAGAAAAAAAAGATGTTTCGTTGTAGCGCATAATATACAGGGTGTTTCATTTAAAAAAGTTGAAGTTGCCTATATTTTTTTATTTTTTTATTGCGATATTTTTTTGCTGATAATTTTAAAAGATAATATGGAAAAAATCCTACAATTTTTATATAAAACATTTTTTCTGTCTTCGAAAATAAAATCTTTTTCATTATTTGTCAAAAGTCAATTATTTTTTAGTTTCGTTTTTTGTTAATAACAATTGCAATTTTTATTGGCGGACAAAATACAGAAAACGCCTTTCTTAGATTTGTATTTGGCGTTAAATAAGCTATCGCTAATATTTTTCGAATTCTTCTAACTTTTTATTGCAGGAAACACACTTCTCGACTAGACTAAAGTGTGATAATTAATAATAATATATATTTGGAAAAAAAGGGATATTAAAGTTATTAATTTTAATCTCTGAAGAATTGTATCCATTTTACAAAAAATGTATGGGCCCCACAGAACTGTGCTCTAATTCTAGCTGAAGATATGTAGATTTTTTATCTCTAAACGAGATATTGATGAAATGATATATCTACCAATAAAAGAGATTTTCTAATTGCTAATCAGATCGGACGTTTACCAAATTGAGTTTAGAGGTGCAGCCAACTAGATTTTTTTACAATGAATTATCGTATAGAGAACAAGATATGACATAAATTAAAAGTATAATAAACAATAAGATTCGGGTACGAATGAAATTTTCGACCGCCTTTGTATTCAAATTTTCATTCATTGCAAATGGGAGAGAAAAATAATTTAAATTGTTAAAAAAGAAAGTTTTCTTGATGATTCAGTTAAAGAAAATATTTGGGTATACAATAATACTGTAAATTTTTTACTTTTATTAATATATACATATATATTTATATATATATATATATATATATATATATATATATATATATATATATATATATATATATATATATATATATATATATATAATTTGCTAATGTGGATATATTTATATGTAGGTAGGTATATATTTTATTTGTCTGTCCACGTGATTCTGAAGTTATGGCTTAAGCTAAAATCATGAAATTTGGCACAGTGGTATTCTTTAGCAGTGGCTAGAACCTAACGAAGCCCGTTTTTTGAATGTCGCCCCCGGGACAAAAATAGGAGCCAAAAGTTTTTTTTACTGTTAGCCGTACGAAAGGCGTCTTACGGAGACAAAGGCTACTTAATATTGTCAAATTTCCTCTAATAACACTGCAAAATGTGCAGTGAAGCCTAGATCACTACTCATCTCTCAACGTTTTTATGGAAACAATCTCTAACTAATGTTTTCCCTAACTTAAAAAAATTGTAATTCTTGTTTCTTTAATGCCCTTTCTTAATCACTAATTCAATAAACTTTGGTTCCTTTCTTACTACATATGGAAAATTAGTATTTTAGAAAGGTACATGGTACAGGGTGTCCTATTTTCGTGTGTTTTACGGGTTTTCTCGCTTATGAGTGAAGTTACAAAGATGCGGTTTTCGCGACACCGTGCTACTTTTTTGTCAAACGAAAGATGCCGCAAACAGATTTGTTCTAGCCCCCTTAGTTTTTTCGCTACAGGGCGATTTTAAAAAAGATGTATTTTCGGTTACCCCTCGTATCTCAGGTATCTGATAACTTATCGAAAAGATAAAAATGGGCCCTTATAGAACTTTTTACGCAGATACAGTGGCTTATTAAAATTTTTCTCCGATTTATCTGAGATATTAGCCAAAGTTCACTTTTTAAATGGAGCACCCGTATATTTTTTCGATATTATTTGCCACTAGAGCTTTCTAAAAATATATATGTCGAAACTACTTTTATAAACAGCATAAAAATGCAATTTTTTAACTAGGCGGTTTGGTTTAAATTAAGACAGCAATAATCAACGTCAATGATTGTATTGAATTTTTATCTAGTTCCTAGATTATCTTATCATTTATCCAAAAAATATGGCACAAAACCAAAATTTCGAACATTTTGAAAAGTATATTATAGATGTTTCATATTATCCAACGAAGACGTCGATGAGGCGGTGGAGCTTTATCTAAATAGGTACGTTAGAAGAACGAATAATATTTTTTTCAAATTTGACTTTTTTCTCGATTTCTATATAGATCTCCTGAAAGAAGACAGCCTGATAGGCGCATATTTCGTAAAATACAAAACAATCTAATTCAATATGGGTCATTTAATAAACCTAGGCCGAAAAATTAGAGTGAACATAATGAAGTAGCTGAAATCAATGTTTTGGCATCAGTTGAAAATAACCCAGGGACATCTTGCAGGCAAATAGAAGAAAATATCGGAGTATTCAAAACAAAAGTCGAAAAAATATTGAAACGACATAAATTTAAACCTTATAAGTATAAACTTGTGCACAATCTTCATCCTGGCGATCCTGAGCGGAGAGTGGAGTTTTGTAACTGGTTTCTCAATATGTGTGAAAGGCAGAATAATTTCGAAAGGAAAATCATTTGGTCGGACGAAGCCCATTTTACCAGTGCGGGTATCCTTAATAGGAATAACTCAAGGTTTTGGAGCCGGGAAAATGAACACATTATTTTTTTCCAGGGAACGCCAGGGAAGGTTTGGATTCAATGTTTCTTGTTTCATCTTGGGAAGAAGAATTGAATATTGTATTTACCAAGGAAATTTGAATTCTGATAGATACATACAAATCCTTCAAGAAAAAGCAATGACTATTATGGAAGATATTCCCTTGGTTCAAGTAAATGACATCTATTTCCAACAAGATGGAGCTCCGGCTCACAACTCTCACGTGATACAACACTAATTGGAACAGCACTTTCCTAATCGATTTATAGCCACGCACGGACCTATTCGATGGCCACCACGGTCTCCGGACCTCTCAGTTTTAGATTATTTTTTGTGGGGATATTTAGAAGGTAAAATATACTCGAGGAGGTTATGAAACAATTGAGGAATTAAGAGAGGCCACGGAAAATGCCTTTAGAGAGTTGATTGATTGATTGATAAAATAAATACACAAGTTGAGGTTTTGTCCGCCTCGACACTGCAGCCTACAGGGCTTTTTGTATCTCTTGTGTATTTGTTTCAGTTAAAAAGGTTTGACACCTTAGACAGGTGTAGTAGCCCTTTTACTGTTCTTTTCTGGTCTCCAGCCTCCTGGTAGTTAGTGTCGGGTTTTAATTTGTTCTCCAGTATGTAAGTGCAGGGCACTCATATATGATGTGACAGGCTGTCTTTTCCTCTTCGTCACATAGTCTGCAAATGGGTTCTTCTCTATAGATGCCCTTAGTGTGCATATGTTTTCTTAGAGTGCAGTGTCCGGTTATTAATCCTGTCACTATTCTAATCTGATTCCTATTTAGTTTTAGTAATTCACTTGTCAATGCTTTCGATATAGAGAGTTGCGAGCCCGCTCTTTCATATTTGAAAATGCTTTAAGAAGACTACAGACGCTATGCAAACGATGCATAAGACATCATGGTCACCAATTCGAACAGTATTTATAAAATAAGTAGTTAAGTTTGTCTTTTAAGGCTAAGAACAATTCTAGCGTAAAATTGTTATTTTTATCCATTAGGTTGTCTTGTTAATAAATGTTTATATTACTAGATTATTTTTTGGTGCGAGAAGGCATTTGACGTTGATTAATTTGACTGTCATTAATTTAAACCGAAGCCGCCTGTGTTTAAAAGTAAATAATTGCATGTTTTCATGCTGTTAATAAAAATAAGTTTCGACTATTTATATTTTTAGAAAGCTCTCAGTATGCCAAATAATATGACGAAAAATTATATGGGGTGTTCCATTTAAAAAAGTGCAACTCTGGCTAATATCTCAAAGAAAGTAAATCCGAGAAAAATTTCAAGTACGCCACTGTATTCTGCGGGCCCATTTTTATCTTTTCGATTCGATTCGAAGTTATCAGATACCTGAGATACGAGGGGTAACCGAAAACACAATTTTTTTAAAATTACCCTGTAGCGAAGAAACTAAGGAGGCTAGGACAAACCTGTTTGCGGCATCTTTCGTTTGACAAAAAAGTAGCACGGTGTCGCGAAAACCGCATCTTTGTAACTTCACTCATAAGCGAGAAACCCCGTAAAACACACGAAAATAGGACACCCTGTACATGGGGCAGCGGAAATAAAGAGGCTTCGTAAAAAATATAAATCCGGCACTGAAATAAATTCCCGGTTTTCATACATCACAGATATCGTCTTTGTTAATTATGCACAATTTAATTGTTAATATCTCGCTTTACAGATACTAAAGAAAAGTGTTTTTTTTTTCAATAAGATAAAAGACACTTTTATCAACCCTATATTTGAATTTTATTAAATTCTTAAGAAAAGCCATTTAACGAGTGAACTTAACCCGCCCAAGACCAACATGGCCTTTTCGTAAAATGTAACACAATCAACTTCTCTTACTGTAAAGCCATTAGTAGCATGGGCACCTGTTTTAATCTCAGTTTTATTAAAGCGTTATATGGGTCAAGGTAGTTGTAACAAGAAATTATTACCAGCCCGTGAAACTACATTAGAAAAAAAACCTTTGTTGTGTAATTTAGCGCCTCTGCGTGTGATTAAAATTGGAGTTTTGGGATGAGGCGCTATTTAAAATACTGTTAAAAAAACGCTGTGTTGTTTTCTATAGAAAGTTATTTACTTTAGATAAAGTAATATACAGGGTGTCCCAGAATATGTGGGCAATCTCTCGGAATCTAATAGAACACCGAAAAATATTATGACAAGTTCCCATAAACTTTTTTCCCATAACCCTACCTACCGAGATACAGGTACATAACGGACGCCGCTGGAAATCGTTTTTCTTTAAATAACTTTTAAAATACTAGGCGTAATTTAATATTTTTTTAATGTGATGGTAACTAGATAAGTCTTCTTAAAATGAACCCATTAAATCATATTTGGCTTATTTAGTTTGCCAGGGACGGACTAGCTCTGACACAATAATAGCAAATTTTTTAACACCCTGTATGATAAAGGCTTAACAATATTATTTTTGGATAGCTTTAATCTTAAACTAAAAAAAGGTATTCTTGATTGACATCGATAAAATCAACTGTTTACGAGAAATAAAATATTATGTTTGGTATTTTATTTTACATTATACAGGGTGTTTTCTAATTGTACGTCAATATTAGTGGATTACTTGCTATTGTGGTTAGTTGTGGTCAGTTGTAGTAACTTGTCTAGATAAAAAGGTATATAAATATTTTTAATAAGACGAAAAATAAAGAATAATTTGATTTTGACCAAAAATTTCTGTACAAAAGAGGAAAAATAATGTTTTATTTAGGTAATTTTTGCAACTTTTTTTTTGTATTAAATAATTTGTTTTATTTTCTTAATAAATATAATCGGAAAAGCAAAAATTAGATTCTTTTTAATAAAATTATAAGTATTTTAATCAATTTTTTAGATAAAAAGATTAATTTAGTATCCTTTATTCATTTATTAGGTTTTTAGAATTGAAGAAAAGAAAACTTTATATGAACGTATTTCCTAAACGTCTTAACTTTTGAGATACAAGGTGGTAAAATTTTCGAAAATAAATAATTTATTATTAATATCTGTAATACCACTTTAGATATTTTAATGAAATTTGGCATAAATTACTATGTATCAAGAAGCATTTTTTAGTGTACCACATTTTTTTTTATTTCCACCAGTGGTGTTCGTACAGAATTTGACCTGCCTATTATGGCAAATAAAAAAAAATGGTACACTAAAAAATGCTTCTTGATACATAGTATATGTATGCCAAATTTCATTAAAAGTAGAATTACAGATATTAATAATAAATTATTTGCTTTTAAAAATTTCACCTGTATCTCAAAGTTAGACGTTGGATAGTTATAAAGTTTTCTTTTTAAAGTAGACCCAAAAATTGCCTTCTTAAAAATTGACGTACAATAAGAAAACACCCTGTATAATGTAAAAAAAAACTACCAAATAAAATATGGTATTTCTCGTAAACAGTTGATTTTATCGATGTCAAGTAAGAATACCTTTTTTTTAAAGTTAAAGCTATTCAAAAATAATATTGTTGAGCCTTTATCATACAGGGTGTTAAAAAAATTGCTGTTATTGTGTGAGAGCTAGTCCGTCCTTGGCAAACTAAATAAGCCAAATATGATTCATTTAAAGAAGACTTATCTAGTAACCATCATATTAAAAAAAATTAAATTACGCCTAGTATTTTAAGAGTTATTAAAAAAACAATTCTAGGGTCGTCCGTTATGCACCTGTATCTCCGTAGGAAAGGCTCGTAGAAAAAAAGTTTATGGAAACTTGTCATAATATTTTTAGGTTTTCTATTAAATTCCGAACGATTGTCCACATATTCTGGGACACCCTGTATAGGGTAATTAAACTTAAGTAGGCACTACTGCTAATTTCTTTATTATTAAAGATACGGAGACCGCAAAGTTAGCCTATTTTCTCACCCTTGCCAGAGACTTAAAAAAAAATCCTAAAAATATTCTACATATGTCAAATTATTGGTAATAAAAAAATCAAGATAAGCATATATTTGGTTTTTTGAAAAAAAATATTTTCATATTAACGAGGGAGTAATTTAGTTAAAAGTATACCATTAAACTCGCTAAGAGGGTTAAATCATCCCCTAAATATAAAAAATCAAAAATTACTTTAAAATTCTAGAAAAAACTACTAAGATATTCTAAATTATTGGAAATTCAAATCGTGTCCTTTCCACCGGTATCTATAAGAAAATCACACCTGTACCGAAGGGGTGAACTACCCCCGAACGTGATAACATACGAAAATATCATATATAGCGATATAAAAAACTGTCAGATATTTTATAGTAGTTTTTACTTACAGTTTTCTTATACTGCTATGATATTTTCGTATGTTATCACGTTTGGGGGTAGTTTACGTCCTCGTTACAGGGGTGGTTTCCTTAAAAAGGTACTGGTGAGAGGTATACTATTTGAATTTCTAATAGTTTAGAATATCCCAGTCGTTTTTCCTAGATTTTTCAGGTAATTTTGATTTTTTTTATATTTAGGGATGATTTAACCCCTTAGCAAGTTTAAGGGTGGAATTTTAACTATATTACGCCCTCATTGATATGAAAATAAAGTATTTTTTATTCTTAAGTTTTTATTTTATGAAAAAAATACAAATTAAATTAATTTTTATTCGTATTGATAATATTAATACATCTCAGTTTTGCGTTATCATATCAACTCGTAATTGGGGGTAATTTTTGACATTTTTTGAAAAACCCAAAAATATGCTTATCTTGACTTTTCATAACCGATAATTTTACATATGCAGAATATTTTTAGGATTTTTTTAAGCTTTCTGGCAAGTTATTTAAGTCCAATCACTCTGTCACTCCAAAAATACTGATCTGTACTAGAACTTCTTGGACACCCTGTACAAAAGCGTTTAATCTATACATATTAAACAGGTGTAATGATTAAAATGTGGTGGCCAGCACACGCTATCGCCCTGTTTCACATTCTTGCACGCATGGTTTTTCTAATCAAATGAAAAATAATAATATTGGGACTTTCAATTGGAACAAAAAGTAATTAATTATTTGTAAAGTTAGACGCCATTTTCTAATATATATATATATATATATATATATATATATATATATATATATATATATATAAATATATATATATATATATATATTATATATATATATATATATATATATATATATATATATATATATATATATATATATATATATTATGTTATATAATATATTTTTTTTAGAAAATGAAAAAAATTAAAAAAACTTTTAAATATATGTTGTTGGAAACATATTTTTTTATTTTTTAAAGATTTTATGGAGATATTTATAGACCAAATAAAGGTGATTATTGTATATGCCAAACCTAGCTAAACCGTTTCTGAAATTTAGAGAAATTAAAAAATACAGACCATATTTTAAAAATTGTTTACACCCTTAAATAGGAGCTGCTCGCAATTAAATTTACTGCTTAGCTTAAGTTTTAACTATTACATAAAGTTTACCTCAATATTATACAGAATGGTAAAAAATTGCCTAAATTTGGACATACATTTTATTAAATTAATTAAAAGTTAAATGGAACACCCTATATTTAGTGGCCTATTTTGATAGGGAACTAGATTCCCTTTAAAACTATATTAGGGTTTCCTATACCTATCTCTTACTTTTTATGCAAAGACGTTTTTATTGTCTTATGAATAATTTCTTTATCTTAAAATGGAACACCCTGTACTGTAATTAAAAAACCTTTTTATTAAGGGCACGATTCGCTAAAAGCACAAGTTTAAATTAAAAATAAGATGTATCGAAGCAAAATGCAGGCCAAAAGTAAAAACTCCAATTTATTGCCATTTCTAAAATATTAAAGCATTCTTTAAAATAAGAATCAAAATATAGTAAAAGGTACACCTATCTTAATTATGGTTGAAACAGAAATATGTTAAAATGCCCTTGTTTCTTAGAAAATGTACTGGATTTTATGGTAAATTAAATCCCAAAATAATATTATAATGGGGTCAATAAAAACATACATTTTAATATGACTATCACCAAAGGTACGATTATATTTATATTTTTTCACTAATAGTAGGCTTTGACCTAGATGACGTTCTGTTCTGCGTCAAAATAGGCCACTAAATATAGAGTGTTCCATTTAACTTTAGGGAGTTATTTAATAAAATGTATGTCCAAACTTTGAGGCAATTTTTTCCCACTCTGTATAATATTGAGGTAAAACTTTTATGTAATAGTTAACTTAGACCCTTAAGCTAAGCAGTAAATTTAATTACGAGCAGCTCCTTATATGTTACAGGGTGTAAACTATTTCTAAAATATGGTCTGTATTTTTAATTTCTCTAAATTTCTCAAAATAGTATATATATTATATATTATTATATATTTAAAATAAAAAAAATATATATATATATATATATATATATATATATATATATATATATATATATATATATATATATATATATATATATATATATATATATATATATAATTTATAAAACACTTTCTCTAGACTTTGCTTGTTAACAATTTCTTTTGATCTAGTTTTTTTGCTGGAATCTGGTTCTTGGCAATTAACTTAAATTATATTTATCAATTAGGCGTAATAAAAATGTAATAAAATTTAAAATTTATCCATTTTAGATTTCTTGTTGTTCCGGTTACCTTACTTCTTCGATATATATTTCCAAAATTAAAATCAAAAAAACTTTTCTTGCTAATAAATATGAATTTGATATTTTATATTGTTTTATGAAAAACCGCGATTTTGTATTTTGAACGTACTTCTAAGTGTCGTAGAAAAAAATCATTGAAAGGCAATTAAATGGTCTAACAAAATGTGCAAAGATGTTCTAAAAAAATTATAAATAAAGCAAGAATTTACAATCAATTTCAACACTCGTAATGTAAAATTCATAAACATGTACAGTAAAAGCTCTTTATTCGCTCCTTCAATTAAGACTGATATTCAGCAGTGGCATTAGCAATTTGCCTTTTAAAAATAAGACTTTGTTCCATAGACGAATCAATTTTCATAAATAAATCACAAAGCTCGCTTGCAATTCTTAAACCTTCACTAAAATTTTTCAAATTTAATGTCGTGTTTCCCGTACTTATTAAAGCCTCTTCTTTAAAGGACTGTGAATTTAACACTTCCTCCAAGTCGGTTTCAGTCAAATCTTTATCTTGCAATTTAAGCAACTTCTGAATGTCACTTGATTCTATCTGTTCGAACCCATCTCGTCCTATTCCATTCGCAATTTCGGCTATTAGTCCATTTGACGGCTTTACAAAGGATATTCGGTTGGATACCTACCAAGGAAGTTTAAAGGTGTATGGAAGCCCAATACTGTAGAACAAACTTGTCCAGGCGTGCAGGGCAGCGGGAATAGGAGGGTTGGCCCCGCGGAATTTGCGCAATGAATAGTAGGTCAGGGCCACATTTCCACAATTTCTTTGTTACTATCTATAAAGTTGGACAGCATCAAATTCAAATTCCAACATTCACTGTTTTTTTTATTTTTTTTGCACCAAAATTGTTGGTATATTAAAGGATACCTACTATAGAATATTTAAAATTATTGTGTAATATTGGATTTTATATCATCTGATATAATATGGAAAGAAAAGATGGCGCCACTTTACTGCCTTCTATTTAAATGGTCGATATTTTTGGAAGTTTTGTATTTTTACCAAAAATCTTTGTAAATAAATAAAAACACGATTTTTTAAAATAAATTTCAAACATTGCATGATAGTATTATGTACTTATCACCAATTTTGTGATAAAAGAAGGGCAAGATAGTGTAAATGAGTTTAATCTAATCCTTAGATTCTGGTTGTACATTAAAAAGTGAAAATTTTTATAACTGCTTTTTAGGCATATACTTTTCACTAATAACAAACATTTATGAGACAGAAAAACAGTGGTTAAAAATGTTTAGTAACCTTTGGTACCTGAGTATCCATTGTAACAGTATCCGTTAAATATTATGTGTGTACAGTATGTCGAGCTTAAAAAGTTGATAATGCAAGATTAAGAAACCAAAAATCTAATTTATTTTTAAACAAATGGTATTGTCTCGAAAGTTGCATCCTCTCCGATTTTGATCAAATTTGGTATACAGGGGTTTGGGCGCTGATTCAAATCTGAAAATATATCTTTTCGCAACGTTTCGTTTCCGAGATCTTCATTATCAAAGTTGAAAATTAAACTAATCTCATTTTCACTATATTCTCCCTTCTTTTTATACACAATTCTTGATTTTTACACTAAAGTGGCACACAATATTTTATAAACACCTTTTAAAACCTTGAATTTTTATTTATTTAACAGCTTTTTTTCATTAAATTGCGAACTTTTAAGTTCAAAGGCAGCAGCCATATTTGCTTAAAAAATAAAAGTGTAAAAAAGGTGTAAAATAAACATAAAAAACAGTTTTTAAAAGGTGTTTGTGAAATATTGTGTGCCAATTTAGTGTAAAAATCAAGAATTTTGTGCAAAAAGAAGGAGGAATAGTGTAAATAAGTTTAGTTTGATTTTCAATTTTGATGATGAATATCTCAAAACGAAACATTGCCGCATTTTTTTTTCAGATTCGTAATCAGCGCTCCAAAACCCCTGTATACAAATTTGGTCAAAATCGGAGAGGAGGAACTTTTGAGACAATTCCAAAAATACAGAAAAGCAAAAGGAACTTTAACATAAAATTGTACTTCCTTTCATTCAATTAGAGAGACCTGTATATATTAAAACTGCCTGGTCTGCCCAGTAATCAATAATTTTGATTCTTTAAAAGAGTGTACTAAATTATTAAATGAAATAAAAGTACCTAAATGTAAACCTTATTTATTTTTAATAATCCACAGAAATACACAAACATTGTGGAAATCATCTAAAAGATAGTTAAGATTGCCTTACTTTTCTCACTAATATTTCCTATGAAATTGTCATTTTCTATTATTCATAATTGATATATTATTATTTATTCGGTTACCTAACGTTACGTCTTATAAGAAGCACCTAATTTAAATATAAAAAATACTTACCTAAAGTTAAAAAGACGGGTATGTTACCCTTGGATTTGCAAAACAAAACCATACAACCTCTAGTCATTTTATTACGATATTATAAGTAACAAACAATAAACACAAAATTATAGTCACAATTTAATAAACAATAATTACTAAAATAAGAAGGTTTTTTTCAATCCAAAAAACGGTACTAACTTCACACTGATTTATCAGTGTGTAAGTAGGCAACACATTAAATTATTTCGTCGAATTTTGTTATTGCGCAGAATCGGCGAGGCCAACTCTGACAGTTATTTTCATACTGGGCTGGACATTTTTTGATCGAATGGGCCATAACATTGGGCTTCCATACACCTTTAAACTTCCTTGATACCTACATATTGGAATACTTTTTATCAATGTGTATGTACCGATGTGCCGATTAGATCCGCGAATAATGAAATCTTTAGCCGCGAATATAGGAATTGGGTCGTATTTTTTATTCCGCAAATAGTGAAAACGCGAATGAAGAAAGCAGGAATAAGGAGCTTTGAATGTATCTCTAAAATGTCTTATTTTTCGGAAAAAATCGAATTTTCATGCCTGATAAAACCGCGTCAAATCTGCTAGACATTTTTTTTTTACTTAACAATTATTATTAAATTAATTAAAAAGACATGCAATTTATTTTTAAAAATATCAGAATGGGTTTGTAAAAGGTAAATTAGTATTATTTAGTTTTAAATCTAAACGAATGAAATAAACATGGTTTATTGGCGCCAAAACCCTGCAAGTCTTCGTAAGAACTATAGCAAAGAATATGAAAGTACCACGCAAACTCCTAACCGGTGAAGTGCTTTTCATGGCGAAAGAACAACTAATACACAAGTTGGGGGAAATCAGGTCACCTGAGTATCCGCATCCTATACCATGTTATGCACTGTCCACTGGCCTTGACTTGCTGCTTCCTAACAGATCATATTTTGTTGATCATTAAAACTTTCTACTGTCTACGGATTGTTGTTAGATGAGGAGATTGACACTTCGTTTGGCCTTCGATAATTTCGTGATTATTAGTTGATTAGAAGCCATTTTAGAGATACGAACGATATATTCTCCAATAGTTTTATTAGGAAGTGTGTTTATATATAGCTCATTCGACGCGGAATGCAAAACTGAAAAAGTCGTTTCAAGGACGAAAAACGAAAAAAAAAGCCCTTTTGATTTTTGATGATAACTTAAAAACCACTGAAGATAGCGGAAATTGCAAAAAAGATCCTTAAAAATGAGGAATTGCCAAAAAAAAATCCCAACTTCCAAAGCTTTATCCCCATTATTTATAATTTTAATTTAACGCTGAAAATGGGCCTTTGCGCGTCATTTTTGGTTGCGCGCTCGGAGTCAAAACCGAGTATGTCACAATAAATAATTCTTTTTAAGGTATTAAATATCAATCAAACAATTTTATAAAATTATGGTGTATTCAGAACATTTCAAAGAATTTACTCCCTTTAAAAATTTAACCTAGGGTTAATTTTTTAACAAGTTAGACAATTGTTAATTAACAAAATTGTTTAAAAATTTCGTCTTCATTGTACAGTAACGACCATTAAATCTTGGGCAATTCTTTTTCCCTTTCGTAAAATAGGCTTATGCCACCTTCTATAGAATTTAGATACCTGTTGAAAACCTAATAAAGAAACAGGTGTCCGTTGTCAGTGTCTAAAAATATTTTTTAAAATGCCAAACATAACTTTAAATCAAAAATATTAATTATTCATTGGATAATGAAACTTCGAGATTTTTTGCATTGTATTTTTTTGCAAATTTCATTAATAAAACCCTTAGCCTCATCACCCAAAGGACCAAAAGTTTCAACAGCAAAAGGAATGAAGATAAAGCGTTCTTCAAGCTCTTTATATTTTAGATGTTTTTTATTCTCGGCAATACGAGCAGCCGCACCTACAAAATTAGAAGTTTTGTCCAGATAGGATTTTGCAAGTGTATGGCTGCAAGTAGCGTCCCAAAGTAATTGTTTTCCATATTCCTATATAGGGAATTAAGGTCATTCCATCTACCCGTTTTCCATCGCTTCTGCAAACTCCAAGAGGCTCTAACACAGAAGGATTTTCAGCTAAAATCAGAGCTCTTTTGATAATGTCATTTATCTGACTGTGTCTAGAAGAACGCCCTGCGCTTTTTTTGCAGCTTAACCCATGTAGGCCATAAATATCAGCATTTTCGCCGCAAACGCAGGTGTGCTCTCCACACACAGGCAGACCAAGTCTGAGAGCGATGGAAATATGGAAATGTTTTGTTATCTAACAAATTTCCCAAGGACGAAGATGGAAGTGCGTTAATCCAAGCATTACTTTCAGGGGCCTGAAGAGCAAGTAGACGTGCCTTATCTTCACTTGTCTGGCACATGTTTGTAATATATTTGTGACGAGCTTGGCAAATTAAAAAGTCAAAATCTTTCTGTTTTTTTGGTAATACTTGTGGTTGATTTTGAAGATTGCAAACAGATAACCATCTTACAAAACAATTGCTAAAATCATTATCTACTGTCGCAAGAATATAGGAAGGTAAAATTTTGGAAAGTAAACCTGACACGTCATTGATTGAACCTAAAAAGGCAGAAATAGACAGGGTGGATGTATCTCTTATTCCAAGACCTCCAAATTTTACTGGAAGAGTGCTTTGTAACCAAGAATTTAATTTAATATCACAATTTGTTAAGTCTTGAACTAAACTTTGTAATACATTATCAAAATTACAAAGTAATTCTGGAGATTTCATCAACATGAACATCTTAACAAATAAGACATTCGAGGTATGGCAAAGGAATATTTTAGTAAATAATAGGAAATATGTGAGTCTATAAATTTTAATTTGGTACTAAGAGATTTTAAAAATTCTGTCTTTTTATTAATTGAGTATTTAATTTCATTTGACGAAAAAGCACTTCCTAATAAATTAAAATTTGAAATGGGAATTACTGACAGATTAGGAACAACACTTAAAAATTTGATGGCATATTGGAATGATCTTTAGATAAAACAGTTAATTTACACTTATCAAGATTTAAATTTAAACCCAAATCTTTACTTCCTCTGATTATTTTATGAAAATTATCTAAAACCGATTTTGGGTTTCCAGCAAGTGTACCGTCATCTAGATACCAAAGATTTATTTCTGTATTTAATGATAAAATAAGTGGATGAATTGCTAAACTAAAAAGAGCTGGTCCAAGAGGATCTCCTTGTTGGACACCGCTTTGAGAAAAATATGTTGATCACCGTAAGAAAGTAAACTCGGATTATCATAACATTGGGCTATAAATGGTAAAAAATTCTGGGAGATATTCGCTTACTCGTGATAAAATTGTTTTTCTATTAACCATATTAAAAGCGTTTTGATAATCTATTTTTAAAATAACTTTATCTGATTCGTGAGGATAAAGAAGAAAACGACGTATTGCATGTATTGCTGCTTCTGCTCCGCATTTTGTTCCAAAGCCAAGTTGATATGGGCGAAAAGGTTTCCTAGCTTTTCATAAATACGAGAGCAAATTACCTTAGAAGCTAAACGTCGGAAACATATTCCTACTGCAATTGGTCGAATACCTCCATCTTTTTTATTAAAAGCACATAGGTTTGCTCCATAAAAAAATTTACAAATATCTTTTGGAACTGAACCTTGAAATAAATGAGTTATAAAAGACTTAATTGACGACAGTAATTTAAAAGAATGGTTACCAAGTCCTTAAGATGTCTTGGTCTTAATGAATCTATACCACCAGAAGACCCAGGACGAAATGAAGAAATAGCACTTTTAATTTCATTTTTAGATAAATTAAAATTAAAATCAATATTTTAAAGGAATAATCGACATCATTATCTTGTTCTACGGATGCTTGTTCAAAGTCATCATCGTGAAAGTGAGAATTCGGATTGCATTTCTGATATCTCCATCTGAAATTTTGGCTTTGATTTTCTTTGAAAGGTACTTATTCTCATCAAACTTGTTGGAATCTTTCTTCTTTGATGGTTTTTTAGATGTAACTGATATTTTTATACATAATTCAAGAAGATCATTTGTTTTCTATTATGTTTTGAATTTGAATTGGTTTAGTTGTGCAACGGGGTAATGCAGCATCGGTACTAGGAACAATCCAGGAAGACCTAGGACTTGATGAAGTTTATAATTTTTAAATATAGATTAAGTTATTTATTTAATTTTAGAATATTGTTATTTGGTATGTAGTGAATTATTATTAATATTATTCATTATATTGAGCAGACAGGTTGGCCAGAAAGAGATGTGGCGGAAGAGCTTAACATCCCGAAAGAGTTATATTTTGTTAAAAAAATGGCAGGAAACACACTCCTTTGAGAGAAGAGCTGGAAGTGGTCGCCCCAAACTATCAAATTAAGAACAAGACAATAATTTGGTTAATGTTTTAAGCAACCAACTATTTAAATCTGTAGTTACAGCAAAAACGGAAAGCAATTTCCCAGCATCGGTTAGAAGGGCACGGCGAAGAATAAGGCAAATATCCGAATTGCGATGTCACCCGGCAGCCCTAATAACCCCAAAGTTTAAATAAAATATAAATTCTTCATATATCTTGAAAAAAATATTAAAAATCACTTAAAATACGCCATTCTACACCTATTTCCCCCCTTAAATAGTCTAATAAATTGTGCAAAGCTTCTCTAAATTTTTCTTTAAATAAAACGAAATTTTACGATCAAATTTAACACTTGTACAAACACTAGACATTAAGCTAGAATTATTTCAAAACTTTAGCATTTAGTAATTTTTTAAAGTATCTTTTTATTTTTTATAATTGCGACATTCAGCGCCTATAAAGATTGTACATATATCTTATTTGGGATGGTCAGTTCTCAAATAAGAAGCAATACAACCTGTTACAGATAATCTAAATATTTATAATCTTAACTAAAACTAAACTAATTCATATCTATAAATTCTATAATCAATCTGGCCCCGAGGCTTGACCTACTATTTTGTTATTCTGTATCACTTTCTTCTTTCTAAATGTGTTTAGTTTATTTATTATGGTTATAATTTTGATGATGTTCAAAGATTATAATTTAAATGGAAATATATATGTACAGGCCGTCCTATTTTTAGGACTTTTAGGGGGTAGCCAGATAATATTAAGAAAAAAATGGTGGGATTTTCATACTACATCTTGCATTTTTAAGAAATTAAAAGATATAGGTTGGAAAACAGATCCATAATTTACCTTGATGAAACATGGTTCGATACACACGACACAGTATCCAAAGGATGGGTTGATTCTAGTCAAAACTGTCAGACGAAAGCACCTTCAAATAATGGAAAACGCTTTACCATAATACACGCTGGTTCAGAAGACGGATTTGTCCCAAAATGCTTGCTGTTGTCTGCAAAGAATATTAAGGATTCTAGCTTGGATTATCATGAAGATACAGGTGCAGAATTTTTTAAAAACTGGTTTCAAAATTATCTTTTAAAAAATTTTCAAACAACAGTGTTATTGTCATGGATAACGCAAGCTACCACAGCCGTCTGCTACACAGAGCACCAGCTTTATCAAGTTCAAAAAGAAATCCAGGAATATTAAAAAATGATATTTATTTAAAATTCAGTAACAAAACAGCGCAACTTTTGAAAGTCCCAAATTCATATGTAAATAAAAGCAATATGTATGTGATAATTTGGCTGGACAGGCTGGGCATACTGTCGTACGTCTTCCTCCGTATCACTGTATGTTTAACCTCATAGAGCATTTGTGGAACCAAGTAAAATCAAAAATCAGAGCAGAAAATGTTACACCTACATCCCAGTGTTATGAATTTGATAAAAATGTAAATACTAACATACCAGTTGAAAGCTGGAAAAATTCAGTACAGCACATTATAAAAATTGAGGACTCTTACATTTCTATACAAAACAACATAAATCCTATTGTAATTAATCTCATTGATGACTCTAATAGTGAAACAGAATTAGATTTAGATATTTAGATTAAAAATGTAATTATGTATAGGTAATATAGTTATAAATTTATTTAAACTTTGCATATATTTAATTTCTTAATGTAATTTTAAGATTATACTTACCTAAATAAACAATAAATTATAAATCTTTATATTATTACAGTCCGTCCCTAATGTTCTGTCTTTTAATACCTATTGATCCGCAGTTTTATTGTTGTCGGCAAGTATAATCCATAAAAAAAGGCAAAAGCCAACAAGGTATACTATTTCCGTGACCGGATTTAAAAAAATAAATTGAATTTAATAATAAACTAAAACAATATTTGGGTTCTTTGACAAACATGAAAAAGCTATAATGAAATTCTTGAAACGCATCGTGCGGTTTAGTCAATTCCACGCAGAATTTAACAGAATCTTTAATCTCACGAAACGATGTCAAGTTAAATTATAATATTATCATGCACTTGCAAGTTAATGAGTTTGTAATATATTTTATACATCACCAAACCTGTTTGGCTGTTTTGAAAACACCTAATTTTTAGATTAAAGCGATGAGAATTAATAGTTTTAAAATTAATTTAATTATGACGTTACATGTCTTTGACTCCCACGAACAATTATGATAGCTTAAGAGGAATGACACATCGTGTCTTGTGACCAAAAATACACACTTGGATTTGGGGGCCCGTACGAGAATTTTTATTTTTTTTTCCCATACAAAAAATTTTTTTTTTTCTGAGTATAATGAATGAAAAAAAAAGGGAAGGGGGGAGGGTCTCATGTACAGTAACGGCCATTAAATCTTAACAGATCTTTAATCTCACGAAACGATGTCAAGTTAGAATTATAATATTATCATGCACTCTGCAAGTTAATGAGTTTAATATATTTTATACATCACCAAACCTGTTTGAAAACCTAATAAGAAACAGGTGAGAATGTATAGTTTTAAAATTAATTTAATTATGACGTTACATGTCTTTGACTCCAGAACTTATGAACTTGGATAAAATTAGTGACAAAAATATTGAATTGAATTTGCACTTTAATTTTTAAGTATTAATTATTAATTATATTGAGCAGAGAGGTTGGTCAGAAAAGGATGTGGCGGAAGAGCTTAACATCCCAAAGAGTACTATTCATTTTGTTAAAAAAAAGTGGCAGGAAACACACTTCTTTGAGAGAAGATCTGAAAGTGGTCGCCCCAAACTAGCGAATCAAGAACAAGACAATAATTTGGTTAATGTTTCGAAAAACCAACCATTTAAATCTGTAGTTACAGCACAAACGGAAAGCAATTTTCCAGCATCGCTTAGAACGGCACGGCGAAGAATGAGGTAAATATCCGAATTGTGCTGCCACCCGGCAGCCTTAAAACCGTTTTTAACAAAATTTGTTAAAAACGGTTTGCATTTATGCAAATAAAGAACAACGCATTGGATTTACTTGGAACCTCCGATTTTTTGGGAAAATATTCACCGATGAAAAAGTGTTTCAGTCGTGCTACAATGGGATACTTAAGGTATACAGACCTCAAGGAACACGATTTGATGAAAAATATACGCAAAAGGACAAAAGTAGTGGGCGATTTTCGGTAAATGTTTGGGGGTGGCTGAGTGCACAAGGACTTGGTGTATGTTATTTTATCGAAGGAAGGTTCAGTGGGGATGATATATAGATCTACTACAAAATATCATGCCTCCTTCTGTACTGGGTTGATTTTCGGACAGAAAATTTATCTTTCAGCTTTCAGCAACGATAACAAAGTTGTGATAGGGGAAAAAAGCTGAAACATTTCGTGTAATATACACACTGCTTACTAAATTTCAAAAAGTTAATAAATTAACTGTTTCAAAAGTCACGTCAGTCAATTTAAAAATCGACAAAAACAAGTATTAAGTGCCTGTTTCATATGCAATAATTTGTTTTGTGGATGTCCAGGGTGTTTAGAACGGCGCCCCTGGTGTATTATGGTTATGTTTAAAGGTATATGGAAGCCCAATACTGTAGAAAAAATTGTCCAGGCGTCAGGGCAGCGGGAAATAGGGGATTGGCCCGGCGAGTTTGGAATTAATAGTTGGTCAGGCCGACTTCCATAATTCTTTGGTTCTATCTATAAAGTTGCCATCATCAAATGTCAAATTCAAGCATTCACTGTTTCCATTATTTTTTGTTCAAAATTGTTGGTTATTAAACGATACTACCATAGAATATTTAAAATTATTGTGTAATATCGGATTTTTTATCATCTAATATAATATTGAAAGAATAGATGGCGCCACTTTAAAGCCTTCTATTTAAACGGTCGATATTTTTGGGAGTTTTGTATTTTTAGCAAAAATCTTTGTAAATAAATAAAAACACGATTTTATAAAATAAATTTCAAACATTGTATGATAGTTTCATGTACTTATCACCAATTTTGTGATAAAAGAAAGGCAAGATAGTGTAAATGAGTTTAATCTAATCCTATGATTCTGATTGTACATTCAAAAGTGAAAATTTTTATAACTGCTTTTTAGGCATATACTTTTCACTAATGACAAACATTCATGAGACAGAATAACAGTGGTTAAAAATGTTTAGTAACCTTTGGTATCTAGGTATCCATTGTAACAGTTTCCGTTAAATATTATGTGTCTACAGTATGTCGAGCTTAAAAAATTGATAATGTAAGTTTAAGAAACCAAAAATCTTATTTCTTTTTAAACAAATACAGAAAAAGCAAAAAGAAACACTAACATGAAATTGTACTTTCTTTCATTTAATTAGAGGGACCTGTATATATTAAAATTTGCCTGGTCTGCCCAGTAATTAATAATTTGATTCTTTAAAGAATGTACTAAATTATTAAATAAATAACAGTACCAATAACCTTTTTCTTTTTAATAATCCGAAATACAAAACATTGTGAAATATCTAAAAGATGGTAAGATTTTACTTTTCTCACTGCTATTTCCTATAAATTTTCATTTTCTATTATTCATAATTGATATATTATTATTTATTCGGTTACCTATCGTTACGTCTTATAAGAAGCACCTAAAAAATTTAAATAACCGGTATGTTCCCTTATTGCAAAGCAAAACCATACAACCTCTAGTCATTTTGTTACGATATTATAAGTAACAAACATAAGCAAAATTTAGTTCTTTAATAAACACTCAATCACTAAAATAAGACGAGTTTTATAAATCAAAAAACTTTGCAACCACAAAATATAATCACACAAAGCAAAACAATCAGAAACTAATACGGTTTAAAGGGCACAAACCGCAACGACGGTTGATGGAACAAGCGCGGATATAGGTACCATACGCGCCGCGCGCGCTTTGCTACAAAAACGGTAATCCGGCTCTCATAAAAGTATAATGTGTTGCCTAACTACAGAGTGTGTAAGTAGGTAACACATTAAATTATTTTGTGGAATTTTGTTATTGCGCAGAAACGGCGGGGCCAACTCTGACAGTTATTTTCATACTGGGCTGGACATTTTTTGATGGAATGGGCCATAGCATTGGGCTTCCATACACCTTTAAACTTTCTTGGTTTCTCGACCAAAGAAAGAAAATTACCACATCTTTATCAACATATGAATTGTCTTAAGTAGGCCTGTTACTTCCAATTAATTCTATTGTTTAGGTGGTTTTTAAACTTTCTTGTTGTATTGTGCTCCAACAAATGAAATAAAAATTCTCATTGTAATACCACCTAGGAAACTTACTTTTATTGCGTTAAAGCTACTTCTAGTCTAGTCGAAAAATGTGTTTTCTGCGAAAAATAGTTGGAAGGTTTCGAAAAATATGAGCGATAGCTCATTTGACGCGGAATGCAAATCTGAGAGAGGCGTTTTGAGGATTTTTTTCTGCCAAATTCAGTAAATGCCCTTAAAGGTTGATATGTGCTTGAAAATATTTTAAAATAAGCGATTAATTAAATAATTAATTATTTAAATTTTAAATATTCAAGGTCAACGAAAACGCTCTCTGATTGGTCAAGCCACGGGGACGTCAAGATCCGATAAACAAAGTTGGCCCAAGCCTGCCATTTAATCATTGGTTTTCCTTTGTGTTTACATTGGGATGTGACCAATTTAGTGTACCTAAAGACGAGTTTTTTAATTATATATTAATAATTAAACTTTATTTAGTGTGGGGACGAATTTAAAAATTTAAACGAGAGGGAAAATGGATGTAACAAATTTAAAAAAAATACTATAAATGTTGTGTGCCAATTATGTAGTTCCAAACAAAACCGGCCCCAACAAATTATTTTTTAACGTTCCAAAAGATGAAAAAATACGAAAAAAATGGGTATAGCGATGAAGAGGGATTTGAAGAAAAGTCCAGTTAGTGTAAAATCTACTTTACATATCTGCGAAGATCATTTTAATGTAAACACCTAATATTTAACTTGCCCCAAAAACAGACAACATTTCTCAAATATTAAATATCATTTTCTCGGTTTTTATTTAATAATTAGACATAATATTTTCTTTTATATTTATTTAGTACATTAGCACTGGTGATACCGATACAAGCTCTTTATTAATTATTTTACTTTTGAACTTTTTTTGGGGGATGTTTTTGCAATTTAAGTGAATAGTAGGAAAAAAATATTTTAATAAGATCCCTTCGGTAAGACAGACAAGGTATTAGTTTACAAAATCTATTATTTAGGTTTTGAGGTTATCTTTTTACCAAAGTTTTTACTTTTACTTAAACAGCACTGCACTACGTATAGTATTAATGCTTTAAAATAATGTTTAATTTTGAATACATACTTACCTTGTGGCTTTTACTCCTTTTAACTCAGCTCCCGTGAAATTTGGGTTATTTCCAAGGAAGTTTAAAGGGGGGATGGGGAACCCAATACTGTAGAACAAAATTGTCCAGGCGTGGGGGGGGGAATAGGGGGGGTTGGGCCCCGGGGGAAATTTCGCAATGAATAGTAGGCCGGATTTCCATAATTTTTTGTTACTATCTATAAAATTGAACATCAAATGTCAAATTCCAACATTCACTGTTTTTTTTTATTTTTTTTTTAACAAAATTGTTACTTATTAAAAGGGGACTACTATAGAATATTTAAAATTATTGTGTAATATTGGGGTTTTTTATCATCTGATATAATATGAAAAGAATAGATGGCTCCCGAAAATACTGCCTTCTATTTAAATGGTCGATATTTTTGGAAATTTTGTATTTTTTTCCCAAAAAACTTTGTAAATAAATAAAAAACGATTTTTT